>LOEQ01006903.1:29863-68854 GCA_001685075.1 Bramus lutescens | reverse complement strand
GTGAAGCTAAATAAGAAGGTGAACCCAAAGAAGAACATATAGTTATCCTCCTGGTTATTGGAAGTAGACAAGATTGCCAGGCAAAAGTTTGGAGCAAATGGGTGGGGTTAAGGGGAGATGGGGAGAGAGAAGTGAGAAGGGGAAGATGAGGAGAGCTTGGGGGAATGGGATGGTTGGGATGAAGGAAGGGTGGATATGGGAGCATGAAAGTATATATCTTAATTAAGGAACCCATTTTAGGGTTGGCAAGAGACTTGACTCAAGAGGGGTTCCCAGGAGTCCAAAGAGATGTCCTCAGCTTGTTCCTTGGGCAGCTGAGGATAGGGTGCCTGAACTGGCCTTATTCTATGGCCACACTGATGAATATCTTGCATATCACCTTCATCTGGAGATGGATGGACATAGAGAGAGAGACCCACATTGGAGCAATGGACTGAGCTCCCAAAGTCCAAATGAGGAGCAGAAGGAAGGAGAACATGAGCAAAGAAGTCAGGACCACGAGGGGTGCACGCACCCACTGAGAAGGTGGGGCTGATCTAATGGGAGCTCACCAAGGCCAGCTTGACTGGGACTGATGGATCATGTGATCAAACCGGACACTCTGAATGCGGCTGACAATGAGGGCTGACTGAGAAGCCAAGGACAATGGCACTGGGTTTTGATTCTACTGCATGGACAGGCTTTGTGGGTGCCTAGTCTGTTTGGATGCTCACCTTCCTAGACCTTGATGGAGGGGGGAGGAACTTGGACTTCCCACAGGGCAGGGAACCCTAACTGCTCTTTGGCCTGGAGAGGGAGGAGGTGGGGGAGTGTAGGGAGGGGGAGGGAAATGGGAGTAGGGGAGGAGGTGGAAATTTTTAATAAAAAAGAGTACATTATGGAATCTTTAGCAAAATAACTTATACTATTCCTCAAATTTGAGCTATGTATTAGTTGACCAACAAACACTTTGTTTCTATTAAAAAAAAGATAATTCATGTCTCAGTGTGAACTTCAGATATTAGTTCATTTAATAGATAAATTTTATTAAATTAGTTATAGGATTATAAATGTATTTTTTGATGGATCAGATGATAATATTGGTAGAAAAAGTCAAAGGATGTAGTCTGAATTTTCTTGCGGTATAAATACTACTCATTAACCTGTAATCAAATCTGGTACATTATCTTTTTCTGTGTAAAAGTAGAAGGTACAAATTTCCAGAGATGTGTCTTTTGTGTCAGAACCTAGAAGACAACATTCTGGAGAGATTGGCAGATACGACTAATGTTCAACATAAATTCTATAGATTACGATTTCTAAAATTGAATGCTTGACTTACAGAGTAACCAACTTTCATTTTCAAAAGTTTTGAAAATAAAATTTCATACTCACATGTAATAAATATTATTCTCTTTCACCCCAACTCCCCTATCTCATTATCCTCCCTCTCCTCTGAAAACCATTTTACTTCCCTATAAGTCCCTCTTTTATTTTTATGCTTTCTCTGTAACCCCCTATTTTAATTACACTTTCTTGCCCATCCATGGGTGTGAGATTATTTATTTACAATAGCTTGGGCGACTTTCTCAAGAATACACATCTGAAATAAAAATGATAACTTTCCTTCCTTCTGTCATTAATTGCTAACAGATCTTTGAGAAAAAATAACTGACTTGTATGAGTCACTTAAAAACTAAGTTTAAAATCTTAAATGAGGAATTACAGAAAACTTGCTTACTTCTAATATAAAACTGAGTAATCATAAACACTTTATATTTTAAAGGTTCAACAGAAACTTTTTATTTTTAATTAGCCTCAAACTTTCTCCAACCAAAACAAAATGAGAGCAAGTCTCAGATAGCACAATTTCAAAAGTAAAGCTTTCTCTAATGCACTTAAAAATATTTTGAAAAAGAAGTATCCAGAAAAATCTCATTAGCAATATTTCTTTTACCCCCATTTTAAAAGTGGTAACAGTTTAAAGCTCTCACCATATTCAATTTTTACAAAGGGTCCATAATAGTCTTCATTTTTTACATAGTCATATTGGTTGATAGTAGCAATAATTAGCACATAATATTAAATATTACCTTGAACCTGATATACTTGAGAAACTCAAATCTTAATAAAATTTCTGAAAATATCTGGTTAGAGAAATAAGTTTCATAGATGGTTGATAGAGAAGTGATATTTATCTACTTATTTTGAATTTCCACTTTCATTTTATCTTGACCAGTAGAAGGTTAATATTTCTCCATGTTGCAATTGAAGGTTACTGCTAAGTCTCTCCCCTTGGTGCTCAATATATATGATTCAGGGATAGACTCCGGGAACCTTGCAGAAGATGGTGCAGAATTTTGCAAGAAACAGGAGGTAAGGAGGAGGAGTGAAAACGTTGTCTTCTAAGCATGGTATCTCCATGAGATTGTGAGCTCAAAAAATTGTCCCTGTTGGCACTAAGCTCCAGTAGTACTTCCAAATAGTCAGCTATAGAGAGAGAAGACACTCATGTGATTTTTCCACTAGCAGCTGCTCTATTGGCAATTAATCGTTTCCTAGTGAGATGGAAGCATCAGGTCTATTTGTACATCCATTGGTGAGTCCACCAAGCTCTGATGGGTATTCCAAATTCTGGATCACACAGATGGTCTGTTAAACTCTATTAAACGTGAAACAAAACAAAAACTAACAAATGCAAGAAAGAGAATTATAAGGAAGAAAGGTATACTTGCATGGGCAGGAGGGAAATAAGAAAAAGTATAGATAGAGTGATAAAAGAATGTATAATTGTGTATAAAATTGCTATAGAACAAAATGCATTAATAGTAGAAGCACTGCAAGCACCAGCTACATGAATTTGGATTTGGAAACTAGGGATGACTGCATTCAATATAATTATAATGTTTAAAAGTGAGGACTTGGAAACTCTTTTGCCTCTGGAGCAGAAAACAATAAAAAATAAAAATGGTTTATGCACACGTTAATTAACTGATAATAGTTACTTTGATGTAGTTGATAGTACCTACAAAAATGGTTGGTGGTGATTCGCCATCAGTAAATGTGAAAATATTTATATAATAATCTATTAATAATCTCACTTTAGAATTCTTTCATCTTGTTTTTCTACCCTAATTTGGTTAGTGTTATAATTTCAAAACCATTACACTTTGTGTTAGTGTTTCTAATATTTTAGAACTTGCACAAATACTTTGAGAAAAAATAAGGTATAAGTAACGTCAGGCTCCCTCAAAAATATCACATTTATCTTGATTTCTGGCTAGTGAGCAAGGAGTGCATTTAAATAACTGTTGAGATTTATGGCTATATGGGACCACTAAGAACTGTGTGGTTCAGTTTAGAAGACACTATAAGAATTAAAGTCATCTTCCAAATCTACCAGTTCAACGTTAGGTCACTTTCTGTATGTAAATGATAAGTGCAGGAGATATTGTTGTCTAGATAATTTAGAGACAGAAACATTAAAAACAGCAGTTTTAAAATGTTCTTGTATTAAGTTCAGGAAAGCTAGAAGGGAGCTTTGTCTTTTTAATCATCTCCTAAATGGGCAACATTGCCTGGAGACTGAATTTGAGGATATGACTTAAACGCCAGTGTAGACAGTATAGTAAAATAATTATGAATCTTTGTATTTTCATGGTAGAAATTAGATGTTTATTCATTAGTTTTATCCTGTCTTCCAAAACGTAATCATTATATATTTGGTGGTTGTGTGTTTACAAAGTCTTAGAGAGTGCCTGGGTTTTGTTGAGATCCTATAAGGAAAAGTTATTTCCTCCTAGTCAAAAAAAAAAAAAAAAGACAGAAAATAATTCTGTATTGGCCTGGGTTGAGATGTAACACTCTATGCTGCTCAAACAGAAGACTTAATACAGCAATTAGGGGATTAATTCTCAGGAAGGTTCACTGAGGGAAAGCCATGACAAATACATAAGAGGAGTAATTATTCCTTCATTGATAAATGTTTATTTCCTCTTTAGAAATCCAACTTTTCTTTTCTTAGAAAAGAATAACTTTCCTTCTTATTAATTTTTTTCTTGCTTCCAGATGCTTGCTAAAACCTGAGAATATTTTTCCTGACACTTGGGATATTCTACCATTTTTATCTGATGCATCTGTCCCATTTTTGCCATGTGACTAGACAAGTCACATGATCTTTATCTTCCTTTCCTCCATCTTTTCCCACCAGGTATCTGCCAATATCTGTAGCTTGCCTCCCTTTGTTCCCTGTTTTAAACTCTAATACAATGGTTGTAGAAGTTCTTTTTGAGTACATTCTTTATTCCATTTTATTTAGTTATCTACTTATTTATTTTGATGATTTTATTGAGACAGAGTTGCACTGTATAGCCCTGACTGTCCTTGAACTTGCTCTGCCAACAAGACTAACTTAGAAATCAGAGATCCTTCTGCTGCTGCCTCCCAAATGGTGGTATTAATGTTATATACAAATAAATTCTTAGACTGTTTTGTTAATGAAATTAAGAACCAAGATAAGGGATCACAATTTCTTCTATAACCTTATGTCACATTTCAATTTCTTTAACCAGTCTTGACTTTTCAGTTCCTCAGAAGATTCCAACCTGATTGACCAGTGTACAAGAGAATTCTGTAACCAGTTAATTGCTGTGGGACTATGGTCTTTTATCCTGTCACTTGTATTATTTTTAGCAAAATGCTGATTGCCCAGTAGGCAGGCAGGAAGCATTGGTGGGGCAATGGCAACAAGACAGGAAGCAGAGGCATGGCAATGAGAATTATGGGAAAAGAGAAGATTCAGTCTGCAGTTATGATCCAGCCTCAGAGGAAGCAGGATGTGACTGCCTTGCCAAAATGGTACCAAGTCACATGGCTAACTCAAACAAGAATTGTGGGTTAATATAAGTTATAAGAGTTAATAAGAAGCCTGAGCTAATGGAGCAATCCATTTATAACTAGTGTAAACCTCTGTGTGATTCTTTGAAACCAGGCAGGACAGGGATCAATCAGGACAGAAAACCTCTGTCAACAGTTAATGGTCAAAAAAAAAAAAAAACTGAAAGTAAAGCTTCAGACTGATTTTTCTAAGCATGTCATTAAATACATATAAAAAATCTTTCAAGGGATTATGAAATATAGATAATATGCGGGAAAATGCTAATTTAAAAATTCCTTAATAATTAGGATTATTGAGAAGACAGATGACCAGTCCTTCAAGATAACCTATATTAAATATATCCCTTTCTTTCAAAATAAACAAGTATAAAAACTTACAATATCTATGTTTATATTTTTATTGTATAATAAGCCTTAAAATGCCACTTGCCAATTTCATCTCATTCTTCATTTTGATTTAAATGTATATTCACAATCTATGAAGGTGTATCCTGCTCAATTTATTCTTTAGCAATAATTTGTGAACACAAGTGCACAAAAATGTGGATAAAACTGGAAACAAATATTAAGAACAGAATGTTTTGTTTAGTACTACTTAATCTTTTATATCCAAATGAATGATAGTCATAAATACTTAAAGTTGTTCTCATGAGTAAAACTTTTTTCTCACTATTGTGTATATGCTCAATGAACTTAAATTCATATTGCTTGATATACACACAAAGGATCCTTTTAAATAGTTTATATTCTAGGTACTTTTGCCTATAGCTTGTCAGGTTCCAGTGAGTTTCACTTTAAGTAGTTAGGATTTCTCCTGTAGAGACATCTGACGAAGAAGATATAGTCTTGCCAGCAAATATAAACAATGTTAACTAATTAGATTGTATCCAATTCTCTATTATAGTACACCTTAATGCTCATTGAAGAACTTGACGAATTCAAAGAAACTAATATTTAAATCATGCTAGAACACACATGCAAATCCATTATCCCAGAATGGGTTCCATAAAAACCACTTTTGGGCAGTGTAAAGAAAAGGCATCATTCAACAAGTAAAGAACCAATAAGTAAAATAGAAGTCACTAGCTAATTGTGGTAGGCATTAAAAGGAGCTAAATGACAATGAGGTTTCTTAGTACATGAATTACTTATAATTAAGGGATGACCTTTATGGTTGTAATTAGATTTCCTTTGCTCCATTTACTCTGAATGACTAGTTGAACTTCACAATAACTTCTAACCATTAACCAATAGCACAGCAGGAAGCACTAGCTGTCACTTGCCACCTCTTCCAAGAAAAGTCTAGAATTTCTTGCTGCCTTTTAGTCCAGATTTTCTGTTCTATCGTTTATTTTTGAACATGTATTGATGCCTTAGGGCAGACTACGTTTGTCTGTATTAGGATATTATGAGGTTTCAACTATATTATATTAAAATAACATACAACAATCATGTATTATATAAATATATGTTATATATAAATTGTACTTATCAAGTTCCCAAATGATAATATATCATTTAAAAGTACAGTAGTAATTCATGGGAATACATTTTGCAAAGAAATAAAAAGGTTTATGCATTTCAGCAAGCGTATAAGTAACAGATATATGAAACTTATTTGAAGACTTTGATAATATCACCCAGTAAAAACACACTTTTTAATACAATGTATTGCTAAGTATATGCAAAAGTAATCAATCCGCATCTTATCCACTTAATTCAAAAATGAGTTATTTGAATCAGTAAGATATCTGAAGAGAAGATTCAGCTCTCTGAATATGTACAATGTATTACTAGAAGAGTTTAAAAAATTGGTCTCATTTAGTTTGATCATTTCCCAAAACGTTATAAGATTTTTGAAGTATGTTTTATTTTAATGTTGTAATTAACTCCAGGACTATTGAAATTTTAAAGGTAATTCCAAATCTGAGATACACAAATTAAGTTTTTATTGAAACTTGAATTTTGCTTCCCTCCTCAACTTTTACTTTTTCCCCTATTCTTTTGATGTTTTCTTCTCTCTTCAGATCTATCTTTGTTTGTTTTTTTAGCTTCAGTAGATTCCAGGCTTCAATGTAATTTGCATATTGAAAATTAAGGATACAGTCCAGAATAGCACAGATGCTTAATAAGCATCTTTTGCATTAATTATAATAATGAGAATATGCAGCCAGGTAAATCATCTCCTTCCATGTGGTAAGTGACTCACCCTTAAGTCTGAGAGTGATTTGAAAGCTTTTTCGGTCATTTTTTTCTTTATTGTAGATCTCTAATAAATCTAATTATCATTCACTTAAATCTGAAGATGTCTTTAGTTTAACTCTGGATATCTGACCTTATCCTATTTTAGCAGTGTACAAAACCTGGATATGATTAAAGGTTGAGGTATCTGTAGATCAAATGTGCATAGTTAAGTCTTATGTAATACAGCTATTTCATTATATTTTTATTCTCTTAATTTTATTTATTTCTGATTATTTTCCTTTTATATTGGGTAACATTTGGCCTATCTTTTATTTTAATTTTCCTCAATTTTTATCCTGTAATTTTTGTCAGGTTTGCTACTTTGACTGAGAGACTCGTGAGTAGTTTGAGGCTTACAATTTGTTTTCCATGTGCATGCACATATATGGAGTGTGAATGTGTCACTAAAGAGATCAGGAGAGTCAGAGGTAATGCTTGGATGGTGGTCCCACCTGCCACCTAACTAATCTTTGTGCAGTCCTAACTTAAGAGCCTGTTGCCTGAATGGCAGGCTAGCGGTCTGGTGAGCTCCCGGGAGATTTTCCTGACTTCACCTCCCATTTTAACCAGGATACTGAGATCCCCCTATGACAATTGGCAGCACTCTCTTTTTTCACTGAGTCATTTTCCTAGCTTCTACATTCTTCTTCCTATTGTCCTTTCATTTCATCAAATAAATACTCCATACCTCATTGGAACTGCAAACTATCTTTTAGTTAATCCTTACTTTAAGTATTCATCAATATTTTGTGTGTGGTGTACATTCTTAAAAATGTTTTATTTGTATTTTATGCTAAGTGCATTTTAACATAAAATGTTAGTGCTTTGCCTTCATTTTATGTTTATATACCAAATATATGCCTGGTGCAAAGGATGCCAGAAGAAATGTCAGATACCATGGAACTAGAGATAGTAATAGTTATGCCTTGATGTATGGAAACTGAACCCAGGTTCCCTTTAAGAGCTAACAGTATGCTTAATTATCAAATAATCTCTGTAACCCTGAAGCATTTAATTACTTAAAATAATTCATATAAACAAGAAACAAAAGATGAGAAGTCTAATATGTTTAACTGTAGCTTAAAAAAGGAAAAACAAAATTGACAATATAATTAAGGAGAAATAAGAATATAAAAGTAATCTAAAATGTATCACATTTAAAGTCTATTCAACTATTGAATATTTAAACTTCATATACTATTTTTATTTATAAAACTCATGAAGAGTTATATCTAAATATTACCTATAATTATAAGAAAAGAAATTGTGAAATAGTTTCAACCTTTCTTGAAGCAAAAGAGCTACTTAATTTTAAGAGAAAAATTTTTCCTCTATAAAATAGCAAAGTATTAAAATAAAAGAATAAGTAAGCATAAAAAGATGAATATATTTACAATAAGATAAGTTAGTAGAAGTCACTAGATAACACTGCAAAAATCTATGACATAATAATAAATATCTAGGAACTTCTTTCAGAATGGCAATGATTATTGCTCATGTAAATTATTCACATTTTTACAGAAATATATACACACTTAAAGTATATAAAATTTGGTATTGTCAGATTCAAATTACTAAAACCATTGTTTGAGAACGCCTATGAAATCTTAGAGAGAACTTGTGGAAACTTGTCACTCTGCCTCCATCTGTTTCCAACTCAGGAGTTGGGAAGGATACAACCAGCAGAACTGGAATCCCTGGTGTAGATACTGTGTAATTTGACTTTTCCTGACTTTGACAAAATGCCGAATAGAAAGACATTCAGGTAAAGAGGTGTTGTCATAGCTGATGGTTTTTCAGAGGATTCTGTCCATTGCTGCTCCTGAGAGAATCAAGACTGTCATAGCAACAAGACGGAAGAGTCTGCATATCTCAGAACACAGACAAGGCTATCCCTTCCTGAGCATAGTGAAAATAACCATTTTTGAGAGATGAGTAATATTATACAGACTGAGCCATATATGTGTGTGTGTGTGTCTGTGTGTGTATATGCATGTATATATACATGTATGTATGCAACCATGTAATGACAATTAAAAAGTAGAGGTATAAGGGAGTGTTTGAAGGAAGGAAAGAGAAGGAGAAAGAGATGTAACTGCTATGTCAAAAATAATTTATAAAAAATTTTATGGTTTTTAAGTCTTCATCAAAGTTTTACAAGAACTTTAAATCCTCACAATAGATAAGACCTTCTAACAAACTAAATTTTGTTACTAATAGAATGTTTAATTTTAAAAATTATTAAATTTTAATAAAAATAGTAATATTATCAGTCAGTAGAAATAGTCAATCAAAGTATACACAGATTTGTTTCATTCTCATTCATTTTCCTCCTCTTTATTATAAATCTTGGAAGTAAGAAAACAGACAAAATTGAAAGACAGTGCTATTTTATGAAATTACTATTAGTCTACATTTCTCCAAAAAATATGCGAACATCTATCCTAGTTGAGGTAAAAGATCTGGATTGTCCTCTCACCTGGAAACAGTATTTAACACATTGGATACCTATAGGATAAGAACAGCTGAGCTGAGCACTATCATGTTTCTGAGGTGAAAGCTTGGTAGACTATCTCGAATGGAAGGGGTCTATATTGAGCTAGCTGGGCTCCACTTAAAGATTTGAAGCTTCTGGGAGTGTCAAATCATTTTTGCAGGTCCAGGATCAAAGAAGAGAGCTGTGCAGAGAGTACCTCATCTCTTTAAGACCTCCCATTAACAACAAAGTAGGTACTAATCATTGCATCTGAAGAAGAGTCTGAGGCAGAGCAAAGGCTACTTGCAACATGAGAGGAATAGTTTCTGTGCTTAGTCAAGGGTTGCTAATGAGCTGTTCCACCAATCAGAATGCAAAACTCACATTTTACTACTTGGTCCTCGGCAAAAGTGTTTATCAGTAATGAGGGGAAAAAAAAGTAAAGCCTAGAAAAAGACTTTACCTGACTAACTTAGGAAATTTGAATGGTCACAATGAAGTACTTTTTCTAAGCTAATAGCCAGAACAAAGCTTAGGATATCTTTCTTCAAATAATAAAATGTATTTTAAATAGCAAAGCAAGAGTATTTATAATATTCGCTAAAAAAAAAAGAGTCACAAAACGTGACTTAGTCCAGGGAAGAAGCATATAAAACTTTAAGGAAGAGAAAATCAAACAGTTGGAGCTGAACCTGAATAATGCAGTCCACAGAAACAATAAAGGCATTTAAACACACACAACTACTGGGTCACCTTGCTCAGCCTTAATACATGCAGGCGTGCTTAGTATTTGTGCAGTTTGATATGGCATGGTTTATTGATACTCATGGGACCTCTGTACTTGGCTAGATGGAGACAGAAGAGGAGGGTATTGGGGGCAGCAGCAGGGGGAGATGAGGGAAGGGAATAGGAGCAGAGGATCTGTGAAGGCTGTGGCTAGGATGTAAAACAGACAAACAGCAAAACTACAACACAAACCACACACAACTAGTTCAGTATTGAAAGAAAATTTAAACTTAACTTATATAACTTATTGAAATCATTTTATTAAATTGTGCAAATGTGACAACTTCCAAACTCCGGAAAATAAGAAAGAAGAATAATAACAAAATTTGGACTCTAGAAATTAGAACAACCACTTTTGAAAATAGCTGATTATCTTCCCAAAAACATGAATGCATACACATCAAAAAAATTACCAAATTATAATGTACTGTGAAAGATGAAATGATAATACTTTAAATTATTCTTTATATAGTTAATGCAAGTGACACAGAGAAATTTTTATTATTGTCTTCTGCTTTATATATAGTCATAATCTCTGGCTAACAACTAAAATCTTTTATTTAAATGAAGGCATTTAGGTTAAATGAATCATTATAAGAAAACCAGTTTGTGAAATCAAAATAAAACTATGAATGCAAAATCCATCATTTCTCAAAGTTGATCCTCTGTATAAGTTTGATTGAAAAATGAAGAAAAAAGAGGAAAGTAATTATATGACCAAAGAATATTGCTAAGATGTAGGTTAAAGCAAAGTTCCCAGAAACATTAAAATATTGAGTGCACTTAGATTTAATTTTAGATAATAGTTCTTTAAGAACAGACTTAAAAGATTCATAGAAGAGCAGGGACATCTTCTTAACTGAAGAATTTACGGACATGTCCTTCACTTTGTGAAACACCTGTTAAGGCATTTTGTTTATTTAGTATAAGCTTAAGGATTTGTTAAATTTATTTTTATGTTAATCAAAATAGCTTAACACTCATCTGTAGGGAAACAGAAAAGGGGGTCATTGCTACTTTTCTAACTAATGACAAGTAATATATGAAGTCATGTAAAGTAAAATTAGGCTGGCCTTCGCCAATTAAAGTTGACTGCAGCACTCTCTACCTACCCCAAAATTGTTTTATGGAAAAACTGTAGTTGAAAATCACCTCAAGCTTCTTGGGGTAAAAACTGAAATGCATGTAGGGAAATGGATTAAGTCTGGTAGAGTTGAAGAATATGGCACGAAGTCAAGCTTTGGTGGATGTGCAATCCATCTAATTCAACTTCAGATTTAAAATAAAATATGACTGATCACTGAATTAATTTCTAATTTTTATTCTGGTTTTAAGGGGAAAAGTTTATTGTCCAAGAGATTTAGGAACCTGGAGTTTATAGCCTTTGATCATCAAATATCCCACTTAAGATCCTTTGAAATATGTCTTGTCTTTGGAAAGTATCCCTATGAAAAATTACTCAATTCTGATTTAATTAGAACATTGTTAGTTTATGCTTGTAATACCTCCAACTCTCTGAGCATTCATATTCTTCTCAAAACCCCCAAATTCTTTGTGCTATATCTCAGAACACATCCAATTCAGATGAGTAAACAGGCAAACTTATCCCTCCTTTGCAGCTGTTTCTTCTACTGCAGCACAGTAAATTACACATGTTTAAAGAATAAAAGCAAAGCACCTTTGCTCTCCTGTGAGTTTTATAGCTTACTCAGGTCTTCCCGTCACTAAACCGAGGTCTTCATTGAAGCCTATGCAAACCTTGTTGACATCATCAAGTTCACTGGTGGTCAGCAGTTCGTTTTGTCTCTTCTATGTGTCTGAGGTTTCAGTTTTCTTATTGCTGAAAGGACAGGTCTGTGCTGCTAGAGTTTACTAATGGTTCTCTAGAACATGACTTCAACAATGTGTTTAAGCACCTATTGCTTTTCTCCAAGACTGACAGAGGAATATCTTCCCTACTCATTTCCTCTTAAAGACCTTAACTTAATATGCCAGATTCATTTCGATAATTTGCCTTCCACGAGTGCAGAAGGAATCTATGACTATGGATGCAAGACTCCTTTTACCATATAAGGTAAAATAATCAAAGGAGCCAGCTCCCTTCATATTCAGGATTTCCAACTATGCTTAAGGAAATGGTGTTACGTGAGGACACGGGGCCCTTGAGGGTGATCACAAATTTTGCTTAATACATTAAAGTAAAAGCTTGTTATCCAGAAAAGGAAATCACAAGATTTGGTAATAAGAAATGCTCAAGCTGCGGATTACCAAGCATATAAATAGAATGAAAACTTCAATGCAGCTGCCAGCTCTCTGGGTGCTGAACAATTTAGGAAGGCAATGCACTCTTTTTTTTTTTTTCACAGTAAATGGCAGAGACTCAGACTTCCATACTTCCCAGAAGATTAAAGGCTGCAGTGAAACACCTGTGGTTTGGATGCAGCGCTGCCCAGAGGCACCAAAGGGATGTCTGAGTCATTGCGCCGAAGGGCAGGGAACCCAGAGTTAGATGAAATTGTGATGGTTTCATTCTATCCTTGAAAGCTTTTTATCAAAAGTAAATCTCTTGCTCAGACAATATATACCTAGCCTCTTAATCAGGAGTAGAAGGGTTTTCACAGCATATCTGAACTCTAAATCCTTGCTTGTCTCCTAACCACACCATATAGAAAACTACATCATTATTCCAACCACTTGCCTTAATTAAAGAGATAAATAGAATCTATTTCTATAGAATGTCCTGTAACTTACTCATAGCACCAGGCCAAATGATGGCTTTATAAAGACCTCTTTATTCAATAAGTATTATTCTAAATAATGCTTGCTTGTGAATGAACACCTGAGGGGTTTTACTTTTCCAAAAAAGTAGGTCTGGTCTCTACCTCTTTGGCACAAACTTCAGTCAGTTCATATATTTGTGCCAGAGAGACCCCCTTTTTATACAAGCCTTACTCTTTTTGTGAATGTACTCATAGAATACTGTTATTCATAATTTTAATTTAAAGATACACTTCAACAATCATTTTCAAATGTAGAAATAATAAGAAAAATGATAAATATCTACAATGTACTTAGTGATACTTTGTACATGACAATTTCTTTGCATTCAGTCGTGTACATTACTTGATTCGTCAGTATCAAGTAGACATTATTACACTAGTTTAAAGGATGAGAAGATAAAAGTCACAGAAATAAAGAGTGTTCACATAGATAATTTATATTTATTCTGTTCTCTGTGTGAATGGGGTCTCCAAAGAGGAGAACAGGAGTCTTTCAAACATGAGGCATAGTATATAAATATGCATTCTCAGATTCGACCCATTATTCAACCAGAATATCTGGGACTGGAGTACTATAATCTGAGATACAACATGCTGTGCATGCAATTAGGGAATTTACTGAAATTTAAGAACATGAAACCCATGTTCCTTGCGTATATAGATGTGATCAAGTAGTACTTTCTAGGAAAAAATTGCCCAGGAACACAGGTTAAGTCATCTTAAAGAACGATACATATTTTTATAGACATTTCTCTTCATAGAAAATTATTCTAATAATAATTATTTTAGTAACTGTAGTCACTGTATGTCTCTCCAGGTCAGGTGTCTTGGATTATTCATGTGCTACTTTTATCATGTGCCCTGATACATGAGAAAATTTACTGAACTGAGCTGAACTGCTTTCTAGCAGCCTCACTTTCCCCTATGTGTGCTCAGAGTTGCAAGTGACACTGTGTTAAATTCAGCCTGGAGGTAATGGAAGACATACATACATAATACATACATACGTACACACATAGATACATGCAAATATATATATATATTCAAATATATACATGCATACATATAAGTGTATATATAATCTCTGAAAAGACAAGGTAGTCAGTATGATGATGGAACACTCTTTGCAGTGTGGAGGGCTGGCTAAAATAACCATTCTCTAGAAGAGCACTTAGCAAATTCAGAAGCCACAAGCAAAATGAATGTTCACTCCGTGCAGTTTACTACACTTATGTTATTGACATGTTCACCTATCAACATGAAGTTCACACCAGTCAAGAAGTTCACCATCTCCTTGGGAAGACAAACAACCTAAATATCCAGAAGAGTTATAAACAGCCATGTTATGTAGCTGAATTAAAGTATGGAGCTGAACACAGCTCTATAAACTGTTATTACATTGGAGAACATTAGGGATGGAGTCGTTGTAATTTCAGAATACAGAAGAGCATCATAGGCTGATTCTGCATATATTTTCGTTACAGTGTGTGCTCAGATCTTGATTTTGATGTCATTAATGTTTATTGTTTTATAGCATCTTTTTTCTCAATTTTAGAGATAAACGCAGCAATACCACCTCCCTCCTTATATCTTCAGGGTTATTTTTTTGATATTCAAAGGAGAGGGAAACTTTGTTAAAAAATAATTTCATCCATAAAATATTGTATACTACTGGTTTTCCAGGAGGTTACAATGTTAAGTAGAGTCAATCAACATTAGTGAACTATCTCATGTGTTACCCTCTTTAACTACCCTGGGGAGACAGGAGAGAATAGCCCTTAGAACATCAAGAAAATGCTAAGGACATGTATTCAACAAACTCGTTAAGTTTGTCAGAGTTAAGGAAGGAATGCGGGCTATTATAACACAATTCACTGGACTAGAGAGATAGATCATCTTTTAAGAGCACTTTCTCCTCGATCAGAGGATATAACTTCAATTTCTGTTGATGTGGGATGCCACTCTGTATGCTGTGAATAGGTTTTATTATCATTGATTAATAAAATAAGCTAGTTTGGCCTATGGTATGGCAGAATATAGCCTTGTGGGAAATCCAAACAGAGATACAGGAAAAGAAGGTGGAGTTGGAGAGACACCAGCAGCTTCCAGAGGAGTATGATGCCAGAGTATTACTGGTGAGCCACAGGGCACACGGAAATTTTAGATTATTAAAACTGGGTTAATTTATGTATAGGGCTAGCCAGTAAGAACCCTGAGACATCAGCTAAATAATTATAGTTAATATTAAGCCTCAGAGTGTTTATTCAGAAAACAGTGGGCAGGAGAGAAACCTCCAGTTACATCCCATCATACACACTGGGCAGTCACAACTACCCAAAACTCTGACTTGCTCTTCTGATCTCCACAGTTGTCCTAATATGTGTGTCCTACACTTAACATAAACACATATATACACATAAAGCACATATACAACATGTACTTGCACATGGACATTGACAAGGATATTAATATGCACATACATAGAGCTAATAAATAAAGTCTTTAAAAATCATTGACAATGCTTTTAAGAAGTTCTGCAAACTTAAACCAAGTCTTTCAAAGGAAAAGATATGTGATGCTTAAGAAATTTTGCCCAGAATATTCCTGTAAATGCAGAAGGAATTTTATACATGTCCTAGAGTATTGGGCATTCTATTGGAAATACTTAACAAAAAACTGACTGGAACAAATACTTGTCAGTCAGGTAAATAGGAAGGAAGAATGAGGGATTAGCTTACTAAAGATCTGAGGAGGCTCAGAAAATTCGAGCAAATGTATCCCAGAGTCAATATTTGCATGGATGCTATTGAACTTCTTGAAAAACAAGATTCAGGGTACATATCAGTATGCTTTATTAGAATGGTAAAATGTCCAATTTCAGTTTTGTGTCTTACATTTCCCTTAAAACATTGAAAAATTTATATCTAGTAGTTAGACAAAGGTTTGATTAAGGTTAAAATTATTGATAAGATACTATTATGAGGGCAGGTATGTAAGAAGTAAGGTAGAAAACAGATGACAATAATTATATAGATTACTATCTTGGTATGATAAGCAAACTCACTTGCTGGGACTTTATTTTCACTACTAAGAATCAAATAATTGGATATAAGAATTACATGTAAAAATAACTAGAATACTTGGCATAGCATGTCTTATAGAAGATTAGACCAAGAATTATACTATGACCATGTCATAGGTACTTGTTTGCACAATCACAATAGCTAACTATCATAGTATCTTTATTAATGTATATGTGTTATCAGGCCTAACATCTTCATGTGGTTGGTGTGGGAGGTCCCTCTGTCTTTCTGTTGCTTTTATTGGTTCATGAATAAAGAACTGCTTTGAGCCTATATGCTAGGGCAGAACAGAACTAGGCAGGAAAAGTTGGGTTGTATGCTAGGAGAAAGAGGGCGGAATCAGAGAGAAGCCATGAAGCAGCCTGAAATAGACACTGGAAACTTTAGCCTGTAAGCCACAGCCACATGGTGACATACAGGTTTAATAGCCAATAAGAATGGGCCAAGCAGTGGTTTAGTTAATATGGTTTCTGTGTGACTGTTTTGGAGCTAAGTGGCCAGGAACCAAAAAGCAGCTCCCCCTCCTTGCAACCTGTGGTATTAGAGACACAGTGGTCTTTCTAGTATGGACTGCTTAATTCTATCATATATTAGCAATTTTCTATTTAAGCTTCTTTGAAAACCCCAGATGATGTATTTTTGTTCGTGTCAAAGAAAGCCTGAAATCTGTAAAAAACTTCTAAATTATCATGAATTTTTTACTGAGACTATCCAATTCTTTTACATTTATGAGAATAGCTAGAAATCAAATTAATTGATGTTTAGTTTTGCCCTTCAAAACTTTATAGTTCCAGAAGTCTAAAAGATGAAGAAATAACTCATGCCATCTCCCTGAATATAATACATATTATGTCTATGGGACCTGAAATAATGGCATGCTTTCCACTCTCTGTTTTAAAATATAAATCTACACGTTTTTCCCTTACATTAACTTATCTTCTACCCTTGTCTTCTATGAAGTATATAATAGTTCTAGGCTTGTGATTTTATAAGCAGAAAACAAAGTACCCTATGATTATACTAAAAATTTTTATTTTTTTGTGTGTGTGTGTGTTTTTCAGGGTGGGGCATCATGTGTGCATACACAGCTAATGAGGACCAGCCTGCAGAAGTGTGTTCTCATCCCATCATGTGGCTCCCTGGGATGGAACTCCAGTCTGCAGACTTGGCATCAGATCTTCATACTCACTGAGCCATCTTGATGCCCCATAGTGATGATATTCATACACTTTATGAAATTATCTAACAAGAATTTGGCAAAACTCATTTGACTTATATTTAATTGATAGGAAATAGTGTGGTCTGAAAAATATAGAGAACTCTGTTTTAACACAGCCTTCTAATACCCGACAAAATTTTTTGTCGACTTGAGGACTTTCCCCATGATTTACCTTTGATTTCCTTGTCATTTTTGAACCATCTTATATCAGCTGCTGGTTTACTGCCGGATGTCTTACAAGTTAGCTGCATCAGGTCTCCTTCCATGACTGGTGATGAAAATCCACTAATCTGCGGCTTCTCCGGAACACCTAAAAATTAATCGAATAAGGAAAGTGAGTGTCAATCTCCAGGAATCACCTAAACTCCTGGATGATAAAATAAACTTATTCTGCTATAGTGCATATGCATACACAACATACATAAAGAACTTTAAAATGTGAATACGTCAAAGTAGAATTTAAACACAAATTGTAAAATTTCACCTCCAAAACAGTTTTTGTAATCTTTAAGATACAATCATTCAAATACCTTTTGATTTACCATTACAGCAGTCTGAGAAAGTAGAATGTCTTGGGTGATTTGAAAAAAAAGAATGAATGCCAAATATTTAAAATAAATTTTGTTTTTATGTGTACGGGAATGAATATATGCACATGGGAGGCTGCACAGAAACCATGCTGGCATGTGGAAGTCATAGGAAAACCCATGTACTTGTATGAGGCAGGGTCTTTCCTGCTGTTAAACACTGTGATGGCTGCTCCATGCTAGTTGGTCCAAATACTTACTAAGAATTTTCTGTCTTTGATTCCTACTTAGTTGCAGGAATGCTGGGTGTTCAGGCCCTTGCTATATTAACTGCCTTTACAAGGGTCCTAATTATCCAAAGTCATGTGACCAGGCTTCTGCAAGAAGAGTTCTTACCTGCCAAACCATTTCTCCAGTCTGAGTATCACACATTTTCTGTGCTATATCATTCAGTTATTTACTTTGAGGTCTATTAAAATATCATGCAATAGTATTCTATAATAAAGGCTCAGTGAAGTTGTTCTCATTGTAGCACTTTAATTTAATCTTGAGAAGATTAAAATGTAAGAATATTATAAAATTCCACTGTGAGAAATAAAAAGTTAAACAAAGAGAAATAAGCCTACTTCTCTTAACTAGCTAGGTGCCCTGCGTATACTCACCTTTATACCCTTTAAAAAATCAATGTCATACCGCCATTTAATAAACTGTGTTCTACAGTCAATTATTCTTTGAGTCTTGAGTTGGCTCTACAGAACAATGCATTAACCTTAGGCAATTGTTATCTGGGAACACTCCACTTTAGTGGATGTATCTTTTCTTTAACGGCAAACTTGTGAAGATTTTTATGAAATAGTTCCAGTGGGACTTGGAATGAAACATATTTCACATCCCAAGCACAGAACCAATTTGCTAGCTGGATTAACTTTAATATTCCTCTCCAAAAGGATGTTATGCATTGGCTATTTTAAATGCAACACTGTGTCTTTATCTAAAAAGGAAGGCAAGCTAGGGGCGAAAGGGAAAAAAATCAATCTTTAAATTTCTCAAACTTGTTCAGTACACAGGTGCGTTTCAATGAACTGCAGCAATTTCAGCTGACTGGGGCACCGTGGAGTCGATGAGCTCTAAGCTGCAGCCTTATTTCCTCCAAATCTCTATGAATGCATTGCTTTTTCGTGTCACTTTAACCTTTGGGAAAATGGCCTGATACTTAGAGAATAAAAGCCTAAGGAAGCTACAAGCTGCATGCACAAGTGACATTACGTACTTCATTTACGAATCTAGAAAATACACATTTTTTTCTTTTTTTCAAATAGAGATATATGGAAATGTCAAGGCCATTTAAATGTACTACGGTACAAAACGAGGTCGTTTTTGAAAGCCACGGGGTTATTAGGGGAGGTCTCCATCAGGTAACTCAGACAATATGATGAAGAACACACAAGTTAGAGTCATTGTGCTCAGGATTCTATCACTTTTTAAATGGCTCCAAATCACACAGCATATGCACAATTTTTTTTATAAAATTAATTGGAAGAAAAACAAAAGAAAAAAAAAACAAAGAAAGAAGCAATCAAATAAAAAAAATAGTTACTTCCTAAGCAACAAAATGGCATTATGCTTTCTGGTATCCACACTAAGAAACCTTTGTATTTCCCTTTGTCCACTTCTAAAATTAAAGCAACTAAGTGATTCTTCAATGTCTTTTTATGTGAGGCAGCAATAGATTAAATTATGCCTATTGATTTGATGTTCAATAAATATTTTCTGATTGGATTGTGTCGTATCACTGCACATTTTTCTGGGAGTGTGATTACTCAGCGTTAGACTCTAGAACTTACCTAGGACAGTGAGATAGGCCTTGGAAGTTTTGACAGGCATTGTAAATAAGGAGCAGGTGTACTGCCCTTCATCAGACAGAGACACGTCACTGACACTGATGCTCAATTCATGCCAGGAAGCGCGAACCAGCTCGATCCTATTGTCCCTTAAAGCTGAAAAAAAATATTGAAAACATCAATAACACATATAAGTAAGCATATTTATAGATATATTATGTTTTGACCACAATATAATGAATATTTTATTTAACTATTCATTGAACTTTTATACCTTGAAACACATTAAAGTATATTTTAAGTATATGTATACATATATGTATGTATTATTGTATATACTCTAATATTATCTATAGTTTAAAAGACAACAATTAAGAGCCCTTTAATCATCAAATTATTTAATAAAATCCAAGGGCAAAAGAGGTTGATGGTGATAAAAATAATTTCTTTCACATTATTTTTAAAAGAATGAGTGCTAGTGGCAAAAAAGAAAGAAAATGAATGACAGATAAATTTGGGAAACTGGAATTGTTAATAGCATTCCAAACAATTTTTGTGTATTAGAAAATAGTCCCTGTCATAGAGACACTAACTGAACAATATTTACACCAGAACTGACAATTACCTGAAAGTTGCCAGTGGCTTACTTACCTGTTACCTACATTTGCACTGATTGGGTAGTGTACTATGATAATATATATTTTAGGTTAAAATCACTTTTCTATTACAGCTATTTCTAGAGTTATCTGTCAGAATCTTACAGAGTTTTGTACCTTTTCACTCAGCTGGCTGGGGAAAATGGAAGTTTATTGTGTATATCATTAAGAACAGCAATGCAGTCTAGAACCAGGTGAGGGACAGTTAAGAGTTTTCTGACAACCAGCTTCAAAGAGCAACTCCATCTCCCCTGTGCCTTGTACCTTGTCACCATTAGAGACCACGGAACATCGTCAGTCCAATGCTGGGATCCCTTGCATCACCTTCACTACCAGGCAGTCTCTCCAGGGGAATATCTGCTTCCTAAAGTGACAGGTCTAAGGGGGAAATTAGCATTGGCTTGTGTGTGCCCAACACAAGTCAATTGGGCCAGACAGCACAACAAAGTCTCACAGAAACTGAACTCTTCCTAGAAGCATACATACATACATGATAGATAGCTGCAAAGCAGAACCTGCTTGCTATTCTAGAATCATGCTGAATGAACCTAGAAATAATCCTCTGTGACAATAGCACCCAGCTTTAGCTTTTAGCAGACAAAGATTCCAGGGAAAAGTGCATGAGGTAGTCACTTTTGGCTATAGTTATCTATAGGATTTATACTCTTCACAGGATTTAGAATCCCCTAGGAGATATATCTCAACGTATTACTGTGAGGGATTATTTTAGGTTAGTTGAGGTAGAATGGCCCAGGTTTACTGTGTGTGGCACCACCCCTTAGGCTGATGGCCTCTACTGAATAAAAGGGAAAAGTCAGTTGAGCACGTCTGTGATTACTGACTGTGATGCAATGTGTCAGCTGTCTTTTTGTCCTACTGTCATTCTTTACCCTTCTTTCCCTGATTTCTATATCCCCGGAGCTGTAAGTCAAAATAATCACGTTATTCTTCAAGTTTCTTTTGTCAGGTATTTTTATGACAACAGCAAGGCAAGGAAGAAGACACTGGCTACAACAAATACCGAGAAAGTAAAATGTTTTATGAGGCGTGTAATCAAGGAACCAACATTGAGAAGAATCAGATATTGGAGTTTCTGACAAAGATTTTGATACAGTCACCATGTGAAGTATTAAATCCAGGTCAAAATACATTAAAACTAAACTCCATTTTAAAATAAAGCTTGCCTGACTGTCAGAGAATAAAAGAGCTTCACTGATCAGTCTTTTAAACCAGACAGTGGTTGCCCACACCTTTAATGTCAGTTAGCCACACTAGTTTACTATAGAAACCAGGCAGTAGTGGCACACACCTTTAATCCCATCACTAGAGAGAAATAGAAAATGGGAGGAGACAGGTTTCAGCTCAGTCTTATTCTGAGGATTCCTGAATGCAAAGTAGTCATTTTTGAATTGAGGTAGATGTAAGAGCCAGTGACTGGCTGCTTTGCATTTCTGGCCTTCAGGTTGAACCACAATATCTGTCTCTGCATTTTAACTAATTTTGCTACAATCATGACTCTATCTGTACCTTAACCAATAATTGTTAATGATACTGGAACAAATACAAAAATTCAAAAGGTAGCAAAAATATAAGGTTGTTAAAAATCATAATAAATAGAAAATCATACCAGTCTATATGTCCAGTAACAGATCAATGCATATAAAATATAAAATATACATTCAAATGCATACATATATACAATTTAATTTTATGTAGCCCTTCACATAAATGAAATCATAGCATTTTCAGGAAAAGACACAATTTTAAATCATATTCTAGAATGTTGCTTTAAGATGTGGATGTGGGAGGTCCTTCTATGCGTTCCTTTTATTGGTCAATAATTAAAAAACTACTTTGAGCCTATGGTAAGGGCAGAACAGAACTAGGCGGGAAAAGCTAGGCTGAAGGGTGGGAGAAAGAAGGGTGGAGTTAGAGAGAAGTGATGGACATGCCAGAGACAGATGCTGGGGACTTTACCTAGTAAGTCACATCACATGGCCATACACAGATTAATAGATACGGGTAAAATTCAGATGTAAGAGTTAGGCTGACAAAATTGGGAGCATGGGGGCAGGGAGTTTAGGAGGAAGGGGAAAAAGGGAGGGTTGAGGAGAACTTGAGGGAATGGGATAGTTGAGATGAAGGAAGGACAGGTATGGGAACAAGGAAAGATATATTCTGATTGAAGGAGCCATTATGGGGTTAGCAAGAAATCTGGCTCTAGAAAAATTCCCAGGAATCCACAAGGATGACCACAACTAAGACCCTAAGCAAAAGAGGAGAAGGTGTTTGAGCTGGCCTTGCCCTGTAGTCAGGCTGATGTATATATTTTTCTTTGGGATCACCTTATTACTTAGCTTCTCTAGTATCGTAAAGTATAGGCCCAATGTCCTTTGTTTATAGCTATTATCAACTTCTGAGTGAGTACATACCATATTCATCTTTTTGGGTCTGGGTTACCTCACTCAGGANCTAGTATCGTAAAGTATAGGCCCAATGTCCTTTGTTTATAGCTATTATCAACTTCTGAGTGAGTACATACCATATTCATCTTTTTGGGTCTGGGTTACCTCACTCAGGATAGTATTTTCTAACTCCATCAATTTGCATGCATAATTCAAGATGTCATTTTTTTTAACCACTAGTAGTACTCTAATGTGTAAATGTGTGACTTTTTTTTAAAAAAATCCATTCTTACAGTTGAGGGGCATCTAGGTTGTTTCCAGGTTCTTGTTATTACAAATAATGCTGCTATGAACATAGTTGTATTTATGCTTTTGTAGTATGATTGAGCATCTTTTGGGTATATGCCCAAGTGGTATTGCTGGATCCTGAGGTAAGTTGATTTCCAATTTTCTGAGAAACTGCCTTACTGATTTCCAAAGTGGTTGTACAAGTGTGCATTTCCACCAGCAATGAATGAGTGTTCCCCTTACTCCACATCCTCTCCAGCATAAGCTCTACTAATGTTTTTAATCTTAACCATTCTGAAAGGTTATGATGGTATCTCAGAGTTGTTTTAATTTGCATTTTCCTGATAACTAAGAATGTTGAACATTTCCGTAAGTATCTTTTGGCCATTTGAGATTCTTATTTTGAGAATTCTCTGTTAAGTTCACTAACCCGTTTTTTAATTGGGTCATTCAGAATTTTATTGCCTGATTTCTTGAATTCTTTATATATTTTGGAGATCAGTCCTTTGTCTGATATAGGGTTGGTGGAGGAGAAGAGGATGGGAGGGGAAGGGTAAAGGAGAACTTGAGGGAATGGGATAGTCGAGATGAGGGAAGGACAGAGATGAGAGGAAAGAGATAGATATCTTGATTAAGGGAGCCATTATAAAGTTAGCAGAAACCTGGCTCTAGAAAAATTCCCAAGAATCCAAAAGGATGACCCCAACTAGGACCCTGGGCAATAGAGGAGAGGGCGTCCAATCTTGACTTGCCCTGTAGTCAGACTGATGATTATCTTAAATATCAGCATAAAGTCTTCATCCAGCAACTGATGGAGGCAGAGGCAGAGGCAGAGACCTATATCGGAGCACTTGACTGAGCTCTAAAGTCCAGTTGAATAATGGAATGAATGAGAATATAAACAAGGAGGTCAAGACCATGATGGGTTCACCCACTGAAACAGTTTGCCTGAGCTAATGGGAGCTCACCAACTACAACCAGACTTGGAAGGAACAAGCATAGGTCCTAGGTAGTTTCTCTGAATGGGGTTGACAGTTGCATGGCTGGGGCAGACTGAGGGGCCACTGGCAATGACACCAGGATTTATCCGTACTACATGCACTGACTTTTTGGGATGCTATTCTCTTTGTGTATATATATANCCTAGATATAGTAGGAAGGGACTTGGACCTTCCACAAGGCAATGTGCCTTACTCTTTCTGAAGATTAAATGGGGGATGGGTGGGACAGTGTGTGGAGAGAATGGGAGGAGGGGAAGGAGTGGGAACTTGGATTGGTATTTTTTAAAAAATCTAATAAATTTTTAAAAACATAACAATCCAACCTTTTCAAATTGGCAAAAACAAATAAACAAATAAAGCATATATGTACAGAAATCAAGACATTGAGAATCTGAAGTAGGAGAAATCTAAAATCCAGGTCAATATTCATTAAAATTCAACTAAATTTCAAAAATTTTCAGAAGAAAATGGTAACACTAGATTGATTCATGCATAAACACATAAATCTCCATAATTAAATGCTGTGCTTGTACTAAAACCTGAACTGCTGGCCTATACCTAGCTGAATACACACCTACATTCCTGCAATGGACACGAGGCTCTGGAGCAGAGGCTTGCCACCTACCCAGTGCTGCAATATTTCCATGCAGTGCCTAGAATTATGGTGACCACAACCATAAAATCATTTGTTGCTTCTTCTTAACTATAATTTGCCACTGTGAATGGCAAAGCAAGTATCAGATAGGTGATCCCAATGGGGCAATGATCCTCATATTGAGAACCCTGTTCAAGAGGATAATGGCTGTTTTTCTCTCATCTTGTATTGTATAGTCATGGGGAATCAATGGGAACAGGTAATATTTAAACTGTTTCAAAATAAACTTACAGTGACAATTTGAAAATATTTTGAGTTGGGAGTCTTGGCCATAAACTGGATATTTTAATTCTTACAATGCTTTAGTCTGTTCATTTACTGAATATGTTTCACATTTTAAAGCTTTGATCGCATTTGCTTTACAAAATTTTACTACTTTTGACAATTAGAACTAAGCACTAAAGCAAAAAGCAATGGAAACTTAATGTCAGTTTTGTTATTTACCAAATAACAAAAATTGATTGAAAGATTAATTCTCTACAACATTATTTGCCTATATGATTTGTAGTTAAGCTAAAACAATGGCAGTGAGAGATGGGGAAAAAAAGCTAGTATAGTACTTCAGAAGTGACACACATGAATGTATATCCACTGGTAAATGTACAATTTCTCAAAACTAAACAATGTTATGATCTGCACCACCATCCCACCATCATCCCTCTTTTGAAGGATGGCCCTAAGCAAGTACCAATCCTCCAAGCTCTCTGGTTAGGAATGCTGATTTGCCATCAGCTTCCTCCTTCTTATTCTGTAAATGTCTCTCTGAGTTCACTTGCTAGACAATAAAGCTGACTAATGCGATTTTCATTATAATGAATGTTTTTAGCAAACCCAGTCTGCACAGTGTTGATTTTTTTTAAGCCCACACATTCTATGATGTCATCTACAGCTTACTTTCAAAGGGCATTTCAAGTGTGTAAGAATAAAGAGAAGCGCACAGTAGTCCAAAAAGGGATGTGCTGCAAGTGAATGGGTTTCCTGTGTGCAAGCAGTGTGTCTCACTGTCTCAGCACCCCGAGTCAGAGCTATTTGCACAGTAGGCATTCAGTGAGTGGCTATTGAATTGATACTGAGAACTAAACTCTGCCTATAGATGATAAGAACAGAATGAAAAAAGAACTCAACTATGAAGTCCTTTTCAGTATCTCTCCACAGGATCCCCAAGGGAAAGAAGCTAAAATAAAAATTCCATTTTCCCTGTGGACACTGATGAACATAAAGAGCTAGAAGTACCATGCTAAGTAAATTTTTAACAAGGTTACAGTTTTCTGGAAAGTGCTTGCAATGTCAAATAAGTGATCTTTAAAAATGTTGCCATTTTTACCAGTTTCTAAGTGAAAACAAACTGTGGTAACTAATCAGATACTATATAAATTTTGTAGATAGTAAGTTCCAAATACATAACAACGGAATAATTGTGATATTGATTGATGTAAATTCAGTCTTTTAAAAAATATCCCTTGAAAACACAATCTTAATCATTACCTGATACATTTTGTTTCTTTTTTATTTGTTTGTTTGGATGATTGGTTTTTATCAAACTCAATATATTTTGCTCAAAAATATACAAAATATTCCCTGGAAACTGATAAGTGAGAATTAGAAATGAATGTTTGTAATATAATAACTCTTCACCGAGATTAAAAAGTGAGCTAATAGGTTAAGTAAGGTTTTCTCAGGTCACACCTCATCTACCTTTAGGTGTCTGCACCCACTAGGAATGTGATTAAATGGTTCAAAGCTTCACGTTCTGGAGAATTAAATCTTAGCTGCAAATAAGCACTGACCAATGAGTAAGAATCTATTAAATAGTTCTTGACTGTGGATAAAATTATTTCCCCAATACCCCATTAGTCTAAATGGTTCATCAATTTTACAAATGCATATTTAGGTTCATACTTAATAAAGTAAAATTCTTAGGACTTTAGAGTTAGAAATTTTAGTTTTTTTCTTTTCATTTTTTTGCACCCTTTAATAAGAAAGTTACTGGCATATTTAGCAATTTATATATCAATTCATTCTAAACCTAAGTGTTTTAACAGCGATACTATTTAATTTATGTATCATCTTCAACCAAGAACTTAGTAGGAAATTTCTTGGAGGATCACAGTAATGAAGAAACTGCTTAGTAACTATGAGACCCTAGGTTGAATCCCTAGCACTTCCACTCAAATATAAAAAACAGCAAAGAATAAAGAGCTAACACTTTGGATATACTTTACAGTTTTCCCTCACTTAGTGTTGTGTTTAACATAAGTGATCACATACCTTTTAAAAATTATTCTATTTTTGAGATTATAATATATTTATATAATTTCCCTTCTCTTCCTTTTCTTCCTTCAAATTGTTCCCAAATTCCCTTCCTTAAAGTCTTTCAAATTCCTGACCCCTTCTTTTGATAATTGTTGTTAAATACATATAATGTGTGTATATANTATATATACTGAGAAAGTCTTATCAGGCTATATGATGTCACTTGCATGTACATTTTTAGGGCTGACCACTTGATATTGGATAGCCAAAAGGTGTTCTTTTCCCCAGCTAAGACTATTTCTCCCATTCTAAATATTCCTTAGTTGTATGTAGTTCTTTGTATAGGATTGAGGCCTCATGATCTTTTATATCATCAAATTGAACAAGTCTATTATTGTTGTCCGTGTGAAAACACAGAGTACTGTTGCCCATTCCCATAGAATACAAAATAACTCTTGCACCTAGGGCTCATGGATTATTGTGGAAGACAGAGCTGGATTATTAAAGTCAGAAACCAAGGGATTTTGCTATGGGGTTCCATCTCCTAGTATGTATATGCATAATTAGTTATAAAGTCTCAGCAACATGACTGTCTAAATATGAGCTGAACAAGGACAAATGGTCATCATGCTGTAAAGGAGCTGGGGGTATGAGGGTGGGGAGTTGGCTGCTAGAGGTTGTGATTAAGAGAAGGCCTCCATCTTTTACCAAAAACTGTAGAAAATTAAGAAATACTGAGAGGTGGAGAAATAATCTTTTCAGGGAAGAGTACACCAAGTGATTATCTAATACCAAATACATACTAAATACATACAGTCCTAAATACATACGTGCAATTAACATTACGTAGCTTGAGTAAGCTTTGTTTAGAACTATATATGCATGCAACAGGAATTACTGAAACAGCAGCTGCAAGGAATTTGAAAGAGAGCAAGGAGGAGTATTTGGGGGAATTTGGAGGGAAGGATATGAAGGGTTGAATTATGTTATTATATTATAATCTAAGGAAGGGTAGATGGGAGGATTTAGAGAGAGCAAAGAGAAGAGGTATATATATATATTAATCTTAAAATACATGAATCAAAAATAATTATGTAAAGGAAGAAATAAAATCTATTCATTGATGGTATCAACAGTGTTTTCATTTGTTTATATGTCAACAATCTTTTTTGATTTATTAGAATATTTCTGTCCTTTGTAATAGGACCATAGAGTTTCGTCTAAAGCACACAGATGAAAGACCATGCTAGTGAGTCCTTTCATGTTTTGTTTTCTCGCAGTCAGAGAAAATAAAACAATCTAAATCAATCTTCTGGAAAATTTATAAAAAAATCCGACCAGACCATTGCTTTAGAACTACTATTTGGTATATGATATTTTATGCTGTGCTGAACCCTTATTGAAACCAGGGTAAGTGAAGTTTTAAGTAGAAATTTAAACCAAGTCTTAGCAGTAAACCTGGAAATAATGTAGCTTCTCGAAGGACGATTTTCTGCCGTAGGACCTGGGATTTTTAACATTAGCCTTTCTCACTGAAGATGTATGAAATGAGAAGCAGCACAAACTCCAATATTTATAATCTCTTATTGCAAAACATTTGGAAAAACAAAATGTTGCTAAACACAGAATGTACTAGAGACAAATCTGTGTTGTAAAAGGTAGTATGTTTGAAGAAGTCCTATGTGCTTGTTTAGGCTTTTTTTTAAAATTGATTTTATTGAGCTCTACATTTTTCTCCGCTCTCCTCCCTGCTTCTCCCCTCCCCTTCAACCCTCTCCCAATGTCCCCATGCTCTCTATTTACTCAGGAGACCTTCTCTTTTTCTACTTTTCATGTAGGTTAGATTTCGTATGTCTCTCTTAGGGTCCTCATTGTTGTCGAGGTTCTCTGTGATTGTGAATTGTGGACTGGTTTTCTTTGCTTTAAGTTACGAAACACTTGTGATTGGATACATGGGATTATTGTCTTTCTGAGTCTTGGTTACTTCACTCAAAATGATGTTTTCTATCTCCATCCATCTGCCTGCAAAATTCAAGAGGTAGTTATTTTTTTCTGCTGTGTATTACTCCATTGTGTAAATATACCATATTTTCCTTGTCCATTCTTCCATCAAGTGTCATTTAGGTTGTTTCCAGGTTCTGGCTATGACAGACAATGCTGCTATGATCACTGCTCCTCTGACCCATCTTCATGACTAGTCCTAAGAAAACCCCTCTACTCCAACACTTGAATTCATAACACCATAAACACAAACAGCTGCTATATCACACCCATATTCTTTCAGTAATCTCAGTCTGCAAGATTATCTTTAGGTTCGTTGTCATATAACATGCAGCTCTAGATCTCTGAAAATGTCCACTTTCCTTGTTTTGCTTTCCCATTCATCTTTAAAGCAATGTAGAAACAGCATTGTATCTATTCCATTGCGGTTAAGGGCTTCTTAGAAAAGACATACATTATCTTTTTGTTGACCTAAACTCATACATATCTTTCCAACTTAATTAATGTTGTCCTTTTCTAATGACTCTATTTTTACCTGTCTACTTCAAGGCATATTTAGATCTTCTGTTAGGTCCCTACAATTAGGACAGTAAGAGGCTCAAGGTCAGCCTTCTCTGGCCCATTATTAGCATGCTTACCTGCATCTTTTAAAGCTTTATGGCATGATAAACTCTGAATATATTAGCTGTGTTGGAGAAACTTCTAACTGCCCAGAGCAATTAACATTGTGCACTAAGCACAATTCCCATTCTCTCTATTTAATAAGCAGATGCATAAGTAAGTGACAGTACAGATGAGTAAATGAGATGGCAGCTTCAGCCCCTATATTACTGCAGAGTGTAAGAGAACAACAAAACCTACTCAAGAATGAATGATATATTTGCAACTGCAAATGATTTGGAAATTTCGTTTGTAATAGAGCCTACTTAATGTATTTCAATTTTGTGAATTTTGGCTGAAAAGAAGTTTGATGTTTTCTGGTTTCAAATCTTTAACTCTTTTTACGTACACAATACCAAATATAATTATTAGAGGTGCAAATAAAATAAGATATATTTTGAGAATGTATCTTCTTATAACCTGATTTTATTAGACTATATTTTAAGTGTTTTTAAATATCTAAACATAATTTTAACTATTTAACTGAAAAGAGAAGAGAACATTAAGTGCCCTGTTATTTTATAGTGACTTATGTTTAGAAATTTTCAAATACATGGATTCAAACATGGTAAACTTACTCTTTCAAAAAGAAATAAGTAGGGTTTTCTTCTAATCTTTTTATATATGGGAAAAGAACTGTACATAGGAAATTTGAATCTTCATTGTTCTCTTGACTTAACATCTAGATCAAAGATACTAAAAGGTATCATATAATCCTTTTTTATTATTAGTGTTTTCCTTGAAAACAGAATCTTCTCTCATACAATAAACTGTGTGAACAGTTTTGTCTTCCCTTCTCTTCTCAGAGCCTTTCCCCAAATCCACTCCCTCTCTTTTTCTTCTTCAGAAAAGAGCACGCCTCCGAGAGACGACACAATCAAACAGGGAAAAACATGTTACAATAAGACAGGACAGAAGCCCTTATGTCAAGGCTCTACAAGACGTTAGAGACACACCTATTCCCACTTTTAGGAGTCCCTCAAAAACACCAAGCTAACATCCAAGAATGTATGCAGGGGATCTGACTGACCCATGAAGACCCTCTGTTAGCCACTTCAGTATTTGTGAACCCATATGGGCTCTGTTTAGTTGATTTTGTGGCCATGTTCTCCTAATGTCCTCTTGTTGATAAAAGGACGTCCATTCCACACTATGAAAAGAGAAATTTAGACACTAACCCAGCCACAAAGCCCTCCACCTACAATCCATTCTGCCAGCAAAATACATCGGGGCAATAGTGGCACAATACTTGTGGGAATGATTAATGTTTGGTTTAACTTGATGCCCAAGACACAAGAGGGAGCCTATGTTATCCACTGCCAAGAATAAAATAAATAAATAAATAAATAGATAAATAAATAAATAAATAAACAAACAAACAAATAAATAAATAAATGAAATGATTCCTAATGATATTCAGCTATACTCATCAATTGGTGTGTTGTGCAGTCATCATCAGAGTGGCTTCCTCCAACAGCTGATGGGAACAATTGTAGATACTTACCATTAGATATTATGAGCCTATATTGGAGGTATCCATCTGGTCTCTTCCCTGAGAGATCAATAAACCCAGCAGAAGAGACAGAGAAAAGATTGTAGGAGGCAGAGGGTTTATGCTTCCCTTTTGTTCAATAAATTTTGATGTAAGTCTAAGTGTGTAAGACTTTATAATAGGTATGCAAGTCCGATATTTACCAATAATAATTCATAAATATTTAATTTAAATAATATATTATATATAATATCACTATTTAGAAAAGATGATAGCACACTCTTAGTTTTACAGTATGAATTAAATATTTTCAGAATACTTCACATGATATGACATAGAGAATCTTTAAAACTTGTCAACCCTGATCGATACTTTAATTTTATAATTGTGACAAGAATGTTGTTGCAAATAAATACATAGCACAATATTGGGTAAGTATTTTTAAGACCATTTTATAATTTTTGAAAAAAAAACTATTCTAACTATAGTTCAAAATTCATTTAATGTTTTTTAAATGAATCTCAGGCTAGCAAATCAAACATTAATTTCTTAAAAATCAAACATTTGAATAACGCTATCTAGTTAATGCTCAGATGCCTAGATAGGATCATAGGACATTATTGAAAATATTTGCTTTCCATAATGAAATCATCATATTTCTGTATGAGCAGAAAGCCTTCCATGTATAGTAAAGTACAAAATCATAACAATGCCAAACCAGAGCTCAGCTGTTTCAGGAAGAATCCAGCAGTGTTGCATAGTCTGAGAACACGGACACTTTAAAGAGTTCATGTGGGTTCAATCAAGGTGGCAGTGAAGTCATGCAAGGCAGCCAGGGAAAAAGCCAGAAACACTCACTTCATTGCATATTCGATTTCAAATTAATTTTGTGTGATGAAGAATGAGGCAGAATGTTGGATGATGAAATCAATTTTGAACAAGTTGGAAAAAATGGTCATACATTTCTTAATATTTTGGTTTATCTGGCATAGCAATAGAGACATGCATATCTGCACTTACAGCTTCAAAGTGAAAATATTTTTTACATCAGATGACTGCTTTCTTCAATGCTACCTTCATTTCTGTTAATTGTGTAGTTTGTTGTACAAACATATTTTTGTCAAGAAGAAAAGAATAATACCACTTGACAGGAGATGTGAAGTTACCAGAGAAAACTAAGAAATTATGACCTGAATGAGAAATGTTCAACTATCTGCTGATTTCAAACATTGTACATTTGAAATGAGAAAGGAGGAGTTTATACTAAAGGTGGTAAATATCGACAAAAATGAGCACCACAGATGATGTATGGAACTACAATTTTGTGATCCTTAGACTTCAGAACATTTTTAAGCCTTGAAGGTTAAATAACTCATGAGCATAAAAAAGTCAATTATGATTTATTACATATAGCAAATGCCCTAAAACGATGATATGTACAACCAGTCAGACTTGCTGAAGAGAGGCAGTGTTTACCTGAGGCTTTCCCGTAAGATAAATGATTCACAATTGAACCCAACATTTATCTGTTCCATGCTTAACATGAGTAACTTCGTTAGGAAAGACTAGTGACAGAAAAATCACCAAAGGTAAGTGCAAAATTTTATACATTTTTCATACTGAATTCAAACGTGACATTTTCTTCTATTCTTCAGAGTTGATCCTACATATTTTGTTTGATATCTCAGGACAGATTTTCCTATGATTTGTCATAGTCTGATTTTCTTGGATAAAACATTTTTTGCACATGTGATACACTTTAAATTTGATAAATTTCTCAGTGGGTCTCAATACATAGAATAAAAAAATGATGTGACATTTGAAGTGAACAGCTTTTAAGTGCTTATTCTTTCCAAAACCCTGCAATATAATGGTGCTCACATAGACATAAAAAATTGATATGTTACATCTACCTATATAACTACAATATGCAACCATGAAGTATATCTTTCATGGAGCATTTGAATAAAAGAGACAAGAAGATTATATGCCTTGCTAAAGTAGAAATGCATATAAAACGGTGTTTGGTGAAGAAATCCTTCTGCTTTCATTGAACAAGAAAATCAACTGGTAGTATCTGTTATCCTGAAACTCTGTGGCAGCCACATTCCCTAACAGCCTGCAGCTGTGGTGTTTGCTAGCTCAGAAAAAAAAAGTTGACTTTGGGTGGATGTCCTCCCCAATCCCAAGAATTGCCAACGAGGATTCATAGGACTTCAGTTTTAGTATAAATGTTTTAGTTCTGAACTCATTAAGGGGAAAACATAAGTGTGAGGTGAATGAAAATTTTCAGTTCACAATATTTATATGAGCATTGGGAATCTAGGAAATTATAGCATTAAGAAAGTAGTTTTTCTCAATTTTACTTTCTCTAAATTTAAGACAACTATTAAAAAATACAGATTTTCCCAATAGTTCATAGCTTGTTAACGTGGGTAATAGTTTTCATTTCCTACACAAGGTTGTCACTAAGAGTTCAAATAATGATTGTGCCTGCTTTCTTCTTTTAACTTTTCAGTTACTATTTGTTCTTTCTATTATGAGAAGAAGGAACACATTTCATAAAGAAAATACTTTCTGAGAAAAATAGGCAGATGCCTGACTATTATGAGTACTTCTCCTAAACTATTTACTTAAATTCAAAGAGAAAGTGATAAATGCCAGAATGAACCGTTTGAAATCCAGTTTCCTAGAAAGAATTTCGAGAGTTGCACCTGTGCTTTCTATGAGTCATTTGAAACATTTCCTAAATGTGCTGGAATTTTCTTTTTATAATAGTAAATAATATGATTTATACTTTGCTTCACTAAACATAATTGTTTTCCAAAAATTCTAATATACTAAATAACTTGCTAGCTTTTGAATTTTCTTACTGAATAAAAGGTCTATAGCCTTTTGTCTGTGGGTTTGGTGAAGATCTTTTCCCATTCTGAATGCCGCTGTATTGTCATATTGTCTGTGTTCTTTGCCTTGCAGAAAATTTTCAATTTCAGAAGTTCCTATTTATTATTTATTGTTCTCAATGTCTACACTAATTTGCTATATTTAGAAAGTGGTCCCCTATGCCTGTGCATTCAAGGCTCCTTCCTACTTTCTCTTCTATCAGGTTTGGTGTAAATGGATTTAGGTGGAGGTCTTTGATCCATTTGGACTTGAGTTTTGTGCATGGGGATAAATATGGATCTATTTGCTCATATTCTCCCTCTTTCCGCTCTTGAACTGGACCTTGGGATCTCAGTCCAGTGCTCCAGTGTATCTCTGTCTCTATATTCATCCTAAGGTTCTGTAGTGATATTCAAGATAGTCATCAATCTGACTACAGGACAAGGCAAATTCACGCACCCTCTCCTACACTGCCCAGGGTCCTAGCTGGGGACATCCCCGTGGACACTTGGGAACCCCTCTAGAGCCAAGCCTCTTGCCAACCTCAGAATGGCTCCCTTAATTAAGATATCTTCTTCCCTCGAGGGTATAGGTAGGAAGGACCATCTCAACCATCCCACTCCCACAAGCTCTCCACAATCTTCCCCTTCTCCCTTCCCGCTCCCCATCTCCCCTTCCCCCAACACCACCCCCACCCCCTTGCTCCCAACTTTTGCCTGGCGATCTTGTCTGCTTCCAGTTTCCAGAAGGATCTATATACGTTTTTCTTTGGGTTTACCTCATTACTTAACTTCTCTAGGATTGTGAACTATAGGCTCAATGTGCTTTGTTTATGGCTAGAAACCACTAATGAGTGAGTGCATATCATATTCATATTTAGGGGTCTGAGCTATCTCACTCAGGAAGTCAGGACCACGAGGGGTTGGTCCACCTACTGAGACAGTGTGACTGATCTAATGGGAGCTCACCAAATCCAGCTGGACTGGGAATGAATGAGCATGGGATCAAACTGGACCCTCTGAATGTGGCTCACAATTGAGGCAGAATGAGAAGCTAATGATAATGGCACTGGGACTTGTTTCTACTGCGTGTACTGGCTTTTTGGGACCCTAGACTATTTGGATGCATACCTTCCTAAGCCTGGATGGAACAGGGAGGGCCTTGTACTTCCCACAGTGCATGGTACCCTGCCCTCTCTTAGGACTGGAGGGGGAGGGGGAGAATGAGTGAGGGAGCAGGAGGGAAGTGGAAGGAGGGGAGGAAGTGGAAATTTTGAATGATATTATTTATAAAGTAATAAAAATAATCTGCTGGAAAAAATAAAGTTTCATTAAAGTAAAATAATGGGTCTATTTGTATTTTCTACATGTTGACATCCAGTTATGCCAGCACCATTTGTAGAAGATTTTTTTTTTGCATTATACAAACTTACTTAGTCTTGATACAGAGTGGAGGGGTTTGGTATTGCCTCAACTTGGTATTCCAAACTTTGTTGACTCCTCAGGGGAAGCCTTTCTCCCTCTGAGGAGTGGATGGTGGGAGGAATGGGGAGAGGAGGAGCAGAAAAAGTGGAGGGAGGGGAAGATGGGGTTAGTATGTAAAAAAAACAATAAAAAAGAAAAAAAAACCTTAAACAAAGTTCTATAGCATTCAAACTTTGATTATATTAATGAAGCAAAATGGAAATATATTCTGGTTTTGATAATCTAACCATTTTTATATTGTAATTTTCAATATGTATGTTGTGTATTATTATTTAAATTATATAGCCATATTTACAAAATATGTTAATGTAAGTATATGCATGAGATGGCAAATAATCACCTATAGCAATAATAAATGCAATGGGAAATTTAAAAGAGGACAAAGCTTAGGTTTGTAACCCAGTTAATAGAAGTGAGCTAAGAACATATATAGAACTTAAGAAAGTTAATTTTATAAAAGTCCTTTGAGTGTAAGTATAGTACAGATTTATTATCAGATTTTCTTTAAGTTTCAAAGTAGATGACTTTATAGTCTACCTTAGTTTCTATTTTTTAGAGGTCCACACAGAACTCATATGTCTTGTTCATTCATCATCTGAGAGGCTTCCTTCAGCAGCAGATGGGAGTGGGTGCTGAGACCCATAGCAGCACATTATGAAGAGAGAGAATCTAAATTGGAGATTTTCATCGAGTCCCTCCCTTTGGATCTTGAGAAATCACATGGAAGAGAGAATAGAAAGATCAAAGGAGTCAGAGGAGTCCAGGACACCAGGATGACATGACCAACAGATTCTACTAAGCAGGGCTCATATGAGCTCCAAGACATTGAAGTGACTAGCACGGGACCTGTATGGGTCCACACCAGGTCATCTGTGTCTGTGTTCTGACTGCTAGTCTGGTGTTTTTGAAGGACTACTAACAGTGGGAGTGGAATAATCTTTGACTTTGCCTGTTCTCGGGACTGTTTTCCTCCTGCTGGGTTGCCTTATCTAGTCTTGATATGAGTGCTTGTGCCTTGTTCTGTTGTATCTTGTTTCATCCTGTTTGACTCTCTTGGAGGGAGCAGCTCTTTTCTGAAGAAGAAAAGGAAGGGGAGTGGATCTGGGGTAAAAGAGAGGAGAGCAGAATGGAACGAGGAGAAACTGTGGCCAGGATATATTGTATGAGAAAAGAATCTATTTTCAATAAAAAGAAAAAAGAAAAGGTGAAAAATATACACCAAATTTGATATATGACAAGGACTATAAAATAGAAGGGTACATTACATTTCAATGCATTAAGTATAACATTTCAGCAGCTACCTTGAAGTTCTACTTTGTATTTAGGTTGAAGGAAGACATCCTGAGGAAAGTGCTTCTGAAACCCAGAGGGAGAGCTCCGACGCACACCTTACTTACTAATTCTCAAGAGGAAAATCCATACTGCGGTTTGTGCACTGCCTCAAAGGCTCTTGTACATGCTGACTCCATAGCTTTCACGTGGCACTTTGAGATTGGCCTTTTGGCTTCTAGCCTGGCTTTCCTTTGGATATATAGACAGCGGAACAGTCATCCTACAGTGCATAACACATCCCAACTCTCCCTTTGAGTGTTTTCACTAAGATAATACAGGACACATGAAAGGGAAGAATGTAAGATATCCTTCCAAGTCAGAGAATAGTAAGACAGATGAATGTCTTAAAATACATTTCTTTCTGCATTCCAAAGCGTATTAAGGTCATCAAGCAAATGCTTTCTGGTGTCTCTTAACCATACAAAGAATAAAACAATCTTTACATCAAGTTAGAACAATCTAATAATCAAGAGCTTTCTAGAGAGTCAGGTAAACTATCAACCACACGTTCCAGAGAGGAACAGTAGACATATTTTATAAAAGGTATTTATACTAATGAGCTCTCAGATAATAAAATTATATGCTAATGAAGATGATGATGATGATGATTATGATGGCAGGGTACTTTTTGTTGTATCAGAAAGTATATACTATCCACTATGTGAAAAAAAATAGTTCATTGTTTACATAGCTACTGTACTTACTATGACAGTACCTTTTTCAGACATATACCAATTATGAGTTCTTTTTTTCTTTTGATTTTTCTATATTGACGAAGGTGGCCTCAATCTTGTCTCAGTTGCTTGGACTACATACACATTATAATATACTAGTTAATAGATGATAATATTATCTCATTTGCAGTGATAAAAATCCTAAGGAGACAAATTAGGTAACATTCCAAAAGGCACATCATGTCTACTACATATCAGGGCACAGATAGATATTCAGGTGGGCTGACTGTAGAACCTATAGCTTATTAAACATTTATATTTGAGTTGCTTCTTAGTTAATAAGTACTAATTATCAAAATTAATTTCTGTCATAAATATTTGAATGTTTCTCATTACTGTAAGAATAATGATGCAATTAGTGTTATATATCAAGTAGGCCATCCAAAAGCAAGCTGATAGTTCTTTGTTTATGGATCTCATTAATATTTGCAGAACAATTGATCAGCCAGAGAATTCCAAGTTAGAGCTGCTTGGAAAAGCAACTGGAATACTATATCTCAGCCAGCCTCATCATGTGTTGTTGTAGTATGAAAGATAAAGTACAAAGACAACCCAAGCATCTGGATTGGATCTGAGACCAACAGTGTACCTGTGTACAAGGGAGTTCAGTATTTTCAACCATAAATTAAACATATGTGGGAAAAGAAAATCATTTGTACATAATATACCAAGATGCAGAACATAAGTGATACAGAACTCCAAGTTACAAGAACTGTCAGGAGAGTTGAGATTGTACTGGAAATGTCCAGGGAACCCTGCTATTAAGTTGGGTGCTGTATGGGAAACTAACATGCATGTGCTATTGAAATGTACAATACAACTAGATAAAGTAATAGATTTGTTTTGTATTATTTCCCATTGGTTGTTGGAAAAATTTTTTTTCCAGGAAAGATACAGGATAGCTACAAAAGAATAGTTACAGGAGAATATGGACATTCAGCATCTTTCATGAATATCCTTGGTTCTCAGCTAGGAATGAATAAGGCAACTCTGCTTGCTTATCTCATTGTAAATGAACTTCTCTGCAAAGAAGCTACCTGATAGTGGATCTGAACTTTAGTCCAGACACTAATCACCTCTAGGAAACATTTTAAGACTGAGATTAACCTTCTCTTGGTGGAAATGGATTATATCTATCTCCCCTATCTCTCACTTTTAGCCTGCCTCTTTTTTTCTTTTTTTATATTTCTTTTTTCTTTTATTTCTTTTATTTTTTTATTATTATTATTAAAAATTTCCTCCTCCTGCCCCCTCCCAATTCACTCCCCCTCCCCCTCCCTTTCTAGTCCAAAGAGCAGTCAGGGTTCCCTGCCCTG
>LOEQ01006903.1:4347-18255 GCA_001685075.1 Bramus lutescens | reverse complement strand
CTCTCTCTCTCTCACACACACACACACACACACACACACACACACACACACATGTAGGAGGAGGGCCCGCTTTTTCATCCCGACTGCCCGGCTAGCTTAGCCCCAAAATAACCACACAGAAACTGTATGAATTAAGTCACTGCTTGGCCCATTAGCTCTAGTTTCTTATTGGCTAATTCTTGCATCTTAATTTAACCCATTACTATTAATCTGTGTATCACCACAAGATAGTGCTCTAACAGCAAATTTCTGGCCTGTATGACTCTGGTTGCAGTTCCATAGTGTCTCCCTGACTCTGCCTTCTTTCTCCCAGCATTCAGTTCCATCTCCCAGCCTACTTACGTTTTGCCCTATCAACAGGGCAAGGTAGTTTTTTTTTTTTATTCATTAACCAAGAAAAGCAACACACAGACAGAAGTACCTCCCACACCACCCACACACAGAAAACTCTCTCTCAAAGGACAGTGTGGGTAGCAGTTTGAGATGAGAATAAGAACCCAAGGACTAACTTACAAGCAATAAGTGACAATTTTTCTGTTTTCTAATGGAGATGTTCTTTGCCTACTATATTCCTTTTTACTGGGCAACACATTTCCTTGAGTGAGAGAACAGTCAATGGAACAAACTTACAAATCTTTGTAATGAACAATAGGTTATATGCTATGAGGGTTGGATAAACTGGAGAACAGTAAAGAATCTGTCAAGGTTTGATAGTGATAAAAAGACTTTTAATGGCATCTGATAAAAGTTTTCCTATGAAAGTACTTTCCCTTCTGCTAAAAAAAGATCAGCAAACACCAAACATTTCTTCAAAGGAAAAGTATTCTTAGGACAATGGCGTGAGTTAGCAAATTTTCATTAATGTTGGTTACAGATAAGAGTAAACGTAAGAGAAAAAACATCCATGGAGCTCAGGCAAAAATTTGTTAGAGTTATCATTATGTAAGTTATTTTCATCATCATATTTAGAGGGCTAATATAATATGGTGACTTTGAAGGACTTTTAGCTTGTTGGAGAGCTAAAATAAAAAAATGGTTTTAAAAGGATAATACATATCCATATCATAGCATCATGTCCCTACTTATATTAGAAGCTATATATTTCTGTGCCAGGTCACTATGTAGGCACTAATATCTCTAAACTATAGTCATTAATGAACGCTGACTCATTATTCTGTTGGAGGTTAGGATTACTTTTTTTATATCTATGTAAGTGAACATCTACCAACCAAAAAGAAAGACAATGGCTTAATGAAAATCTACCCAAAGACAGTGTCCCAAGAAAAGTCTGTTCTCTATGTTCCTAAAGCTGGAATTTCATGCACTATGTTATTTCTCAGTAAAAACAGCACCATGCAGTGTTTTACTGACACTTTCATTTCTAACATCCTATTAAAAAGTTGAATCAATAAATGGCTATGCATCTTCTCATATATATAATTGTAAGTATACATATGTATATATATATATATATATTTTGCATGAAGGTATATCCAAACTTTGTTTCACTGGAAATTATTATATGTTTCAAATTACTTACTCTTTCTTGTTTTCTCTACTTGGGCATATGACATATTTACAAGTGGGATGCAAGGAAACACACATTCTAGCCAATACCATTTTTATCAAGACTTCCTGGCAATTAGTGACCCATGAGTATAGAAATAACCAGACTAGCTATAGAACAAAAAACAATTATATTTTTACTTATTATAAGGAAAAACTTACAAAACAGGAAACAAGAAGTCCAACTTCCTCCATGTCCCTGGGGGAATCACCCAGAGAGAAAGCACATGGGGAGTGCACATGCTTTTCCTCAGTCTGGGAAGCCATGCCTTAACTCAGACCCACCTCTTAAAGATAAAGGGCTAACAAGGTTCCTCATCACATGAGGGTAAGAAAATTTTCTAGCTTACGTTTTATGACTTTATATTAAGTCTTTACTATATTTGCTAAATTAGTTATGTCCTATTTAAAAAAATGTAAAAGTAAAAATATTGAAAATATTTCCTCTGTTAATCATTATTTTTTCTGGTATTTACTTTTGGTATTTACTTTTGATGCTTATGCTACTGTTCCTTATGGTCTCCAATGCTCTTTTTAATACCTAAACAATTGATTATGTAGAAAATGTAAATTCCTTCCTACCCTGTATGCTTAATTGCTCTTTTCAGCTGTTCAGTCATCTAGAACTTCCACTTATGGTTTTAATTGCTACTAATGTGTTAATGACAATGCTGACAGAGATAAGCCATTTTTAAGAAAGACATTTTTTAATTAAAATTATTCTCCCCATATGGGGTTTTCCAAAAATTGCTACTTTTATCTAGACCTTTAAACTATATATATGAAATTTTTATGATTTTTTAAAACCATAGACATTTATTAAATTGGGTTTATATAAATTTTGGTTTGGTAAATCAAAAATAATAACTATAACTAGTAAATAGTAATGAATTTATTCATCCAACACACACACAAAACAAACAAATAAACAAACAAAAAACAAAACAAAACAAAAAACAAAGTGGCTTATAAGTACTGACTGGATTCTGGGTATGAGGGTCACTACCAGGAGAGAACACTTCAACAGGAATGAATTATAGATACTACATGTAAGTAAAACACATAGTTTTTAGTTCCATCTGAATTATATACAAACTGCAATGATAATTAAGCTTTTTTAACTGTATCAAATGTCACAAACCAATTTTATAAAGAAAACTTTTCTCAAGCCTGTTCCTGTTGTTATGTCTTAACATAGTCAGTTTCTGCATTTGCATTACCTTCATTATTCTATTTTCTTGTCCCTATTTAGTATATTGACAACAGTTTTTTGACACTCCTGAAAGAAATTTAGCTTATAAAATCATGTTCCTTTGTTTTTACAGATGAATTCTGTAAATCGAAGCAGTATGTCTTTCTTTAATATCTGTGAGTCAATTAATATTTATTTAATATCCCTTAGACAGTCATACATTGCAAAATGAATGGAGAGACTGTTAAAATGAGATCCTTGTCTGCAATCTATTATCAATCTTTTGAAGAAAGACAAGACAATATACAGGACTCATTGAAGTCTACAATCTATTTCTTCATTCATTCATTCATGCATGCAAATAATACTTACAAAGTTCATCTTATGTATTTAGAACTGCTAGGGGAAGCATATTTTATTTCTACTAAATCAGTCTGGAGGGCAAACCAGACAGCACAGGAATAGCATATTTAAAAGAATAAACCAATGTAGCAAACAAACGTTGTTCTGTGGATACAAAAAATAACAATCCAAATTATTATGCAAAATCAGAAAAATACAAGGGCAGAATGAATTGCCATTTTCAAGATTACTGTAGCTGTGTGTATAAGCATCTGATTCATGTAGCTATATGAAATTCCCAGGAATCTTAAATTTAGACACCTGAAGTAAATGATTTATCCACCCAGTTTTGCCTACACACAGCCCCTTTCTCTGCACACATCTGTTTTCTTCCATTTTTCATTATCTCACCAACTTTTATGCAACTTCTATGCTTCTATTTGGCTCTAAATAGAAATTCTTTATATCTTTTTTCATCTCTTGTCAATATAAATTTTATGGAATCTGTCTCCAAAATCTCTTTCAATTCTGTCTAATTCAGTTTATTACCTAGCCTGCCACTGCTATGCTCTGAATATAGCTATTATGTGACTCTCTGGCCTCAGTTAAATTTCCTTTTGCAGATATACAACCCCACCCTAAGGACTGCATCCAGTCTGATGAAAACTTTGATAGTACTATATTGATTTTCTATAATTCATGTTATGTTGTGCTTACTGTAGAAGTTAAATTAATAAAAAATACAAAATATCTATGATAGACTAGAAATACACATATTTCATACATCTAATGTGAAATACAATTTAGTAGTAAAACTTTCTAGTTCCTAAGAGGATATAAATTATATTGCAATCTGCAATCATATGAAGTAGCTGAACTTCCACCCTATTTATTAAAGATATTACAGCAAAAGAGAAGACAAAAACAATTGTGAGGGTTGTAAGCAATATCATTCTAGCTGAGAAGGCGAAGTTGGGAAGAATCCTCACCTTCTTCAGTCTATTTCAATTAACCAAGAGAAATAACTTTAAAAAGTCACAGCTGTCCTCCAGACTCCAACTAGAACAAGGAATAGTGAACTTGCTCTATTTCTTTTTCTTGCATAAATTAATCTTAACGTAACTTTGTTTTATTCAGACCTGACCAAAATGTTCCTGCTTCTTCTGTAAAATACTGATTTCAAAACAGAAAAAATCTACAGGAAGGGAATGGCTTGGATGTTTATACTGGAAGTGCACCATGCATAATTTCTATGCAGTAAAGGAGTACAGTGATTCTACTTTTAACTATAAATGATGTGATATATATATATATATATATCACACATATATATATATGCTGTGGCCTTCTCACCCCCAAATTATGCTATGGTGAAGATTTGGTCTCCAGCTGACCCATTTCCATTTATTAAAAGGTGATTGAATTAAGTGACACCAGACTAAATTAATGGATTATTCCACGTGTGAATTAGTAATTTAATATTATTATTGAGAGGTGCTAAAAATATTTGGTCTTGAAGAAAGTTAGTCACTGGGGCCACACCTTAGAATGCCAACTTATACCTGTTCTCTCCTATCTCTCTGTTTTCTAGCAACAAGGATGTAAACAACATCTACAGCACATTCCTATTCCCAAAGATATTATCCTTGACCTCACAAAATAAAGTAACACAACCACATGATATTGGACTGACATCTACAATCATAGGGCAAAAAAGTCTTTAAGTTGTTTTTCCTCAAGTATTTTGATACAGCAAAATACTTGTTTCAAAAGTACTCCAAAATCTACCCATCCATAATGAATGTCTGGGACCATTGCTAGTATTGAGCCCTCTAGCTACTGAATCTCTTCCCTAGTCATTTAACTGTGGATCATAGTATGTATTTTTATTTATTAGAGACATTTATTCCTTCATTTAAAGGAAGTTCTTTATAGCTTCTTTTTGGAACATCTCTAAAGATGTGGGTTTCCCCCTCTGTATGATGCGAATACCATCAGTTAATAAAGAAACTGTCTTAGGCCTACGACAGGGTAGAGTAGAGCTAGGCAGGGAAAACTAAACTGAGTGCTCAGAGAAAGGAAGCAGAGTCAGAGAAGCCATGGAGCTTCTGCTAGAGACAGCCTCGTGGTAAAATATAAAATAATGGAAATGTGTTAAATTTAGATATAAAAACTAGCCAATCAGAAGTTAGAGCTAATAGGCCAATCAGTAATTTAGTTAATACAGTTTCTGTGTGGTTATTTTGGGAACCTGGGCTGCAAGGATATGAACAAGTGGCCTTCTAGTAAACTCTAATGCCGAAATTTTCTCTTGTTCTTCGAGTTGTTATCAACACCAGTAATACCTACTTGAAGATAAATAGTATAAAACTTCAGGACCCAGAAACTGAGAGAGTTGTTAGAGACTAACTGCTGAATAGCCTACAGAGTGGTGGGGCTACTATGAACAAAGGAACTGTTCATGTCCTGTGAGGGATGGAGCAGAAGGTCACAACATTTCATCATGCAATTAAAAATGGTACAGAATTTTAATTTAACAAATATTTAACATATGAATGTGCATGTAATATTTTGGACCAATGTTGACAATATGTAGCTCTAATGAAAAAGCAAAATTATGGATCAGATAGACTAAAGATGATCAAAAAAAGAAATAAGCACCACCCCCAAAGATTCTGAATCCTCCATTCTTTGCTAAGGTATTTCAGGTTTCAGAAACAAACAAACAAACAAACAAAAACCAAATATTAGTACATACTAGCATGGCAAATTTAGTGACTAATGCTGACTTCTAAAGATTTTCAGTATATCCAAGCAGGGAAGAACATTCTGGAAGAAAATTTTGTACCCACAAAATGTTTTCCCAAAACAGTACAATAAAGAATACTTTAAATAAATCTTGAAACATTTGAGGAGGAGTCTATAAAAACTTTGTGAAGCTAGGAGCATCCTAATCCTTGGGGCCCCATGGCCAGGTGGACAGGACACAGACAGCCATGGAACCTGGCATCCTACCACCTACCACCTCATGGAATTCCAGAGAAATCCTTCACCAAGCAAAAAGAAGCTTAAAGTTCCATCCAAGTTCCTGCCAGCCAGTGATCTCCTTGAGATGAGGAATCATGGCTCCTTACACCACAAGGGGAAACATGAGTGGGACAAGATCTATGTGAAGTTCTGGGGCTGTTCATTCAGGGCCCTGCGAAGGAGATGGGATGGGGGAAGCAGGGACCTACCTGGTATCTTGCAGTACTGTCAAGGTGAGCACAGTTGGCAATTGGTGTGAGCAGAGTATGTTATGTTTGTTCATGGGAGAGAGAGGGGCGAGAGGGATGAAGGGTGGGAAGGTGGGAGTGAGGAGAGAGAGAGAGAGAGAGAGAGAGAGAGAGAGAGAGAGAATTGATTAGATGGTTCAGGTTCTATGGAGAAAGGAAGGAAGCAGGCTGAGATGGTGACAGAATTGAACCCTCAATCAGCAGAAAACCCAGGGAAAAGCTCGCCTTGCAGTTCAGGCAGCACAGCAAAGATAATGAGGTGGAAGAGCACAGCTACCTAAGTTCACACCCACGGATATGATTTGGCCTGTCCCATCATCCATCTCATCCAGGATCTCGTGGAGTAAGTAAAGGGGCGTGACCTGCAGACACAAAGATGCAGAATCTCCACAACACAGGGGAAAAGGACATCCAGGAGAGCAAGCCAGTTCCCAGCACGGATAAGATGGTAAAAACCATACCTCAAACCAGACCTTTGCAAAGAACACTTGCAAGTAAAGATATATGAACAAAGGGGTTCATGGTATGGATCATGATGTTACACTGAAACTTCCATGATGAATTTTTCTTAAGTTTTTCCCTTTCTATCTTTTATTTTTCTATTAAAGTTTGTTTTATTTGGGGGGTGTACAGGGGCTGGAGGGCAGGTAAAAAGGGCTGGAGAAATGAATGGGATCAAGACACATGATATAAAAGATACATAGAATAAATAATTTTAAAAAAATTATGCAAATAAAAATGACTCAAAATTAATAGATACCAAGACAAAACATAAGATAACATCTTTGATGGGACAGAGATGAAAGGCACAACTTATGGCAGAATAGTTACATTCAAATGGGCCAAAAAGAGAGAGCAGTGATGTAACCAGTGCTTGGCTTTATCTTGATACCTTTGTGTTTACAGCATGCTCTTTTGAAACTGACAGGCACAAGGAAGTGATCCACTCAGCCCTTTTAAGGCAGACAGAGTCTCAAGACTTGTGCCTTTCAGTCCTGCCATTCCTTCCTAATTAACCTTGTCTTCATTAGACATTCTGGTTTTATATTTATGAAGACTGAGAGGTGCTTATGAAGCTTAGTGAATGTGCAGTAAAATACACTACCTTATCAATCAATTTTATGTATCAAGTGATACTTAGTATTTCTTGATGGTATCTTGATTTGAAATTGTTCCTATTAAACCGATATCAATTACTGAATCCTTTACTGAATCCTATACCTAAATATCCATCAATTAAACCATCTAGGGACTACAGACCCAAGATAAATTATTTCTAAGAAGTTCAGTGTCTAGTTTTTGTGTTCTCTTAGACATTATATTTCCTAAATTTGGGTGTACCTTGTTTCAGGACATCAGGATGAAAATGAAGTCCAGAGATATTAACCTAAAATTAAAGAAATACAAGAAAAGCCCCCAAGAATATTTTAGAAATCTGGGAATTCTACCATTGAATATTTGGGGTAGAGAATTGATAACTTAGTGGTACTTGTAGCTATGCTCATAAGTAATATAAAAAAGTGTTATATTCATTTTGTTTTTAATCTGAGTTTAGCTTACTATTCATTGCACTAAATTTGACTATTATCAAACTTTAAATCTAAAAGAATTTTTGTTGTTAAAAGATTATTTTGAAATATCAAATACAGCGGTCAAGAAAAGTATGTTGATTTCAACACATTCATGTAGGAGTTAAAATTCTCCAGAAACATAGCAAATTCAATAATAAGTCCTATATCTATACTTTCCAAGATAACAGTACTTATTATAATGCAGAATATCATGTAACCATCATAGTTAAGGCAAAACACTACTTGAGTGATAAAGAGGCTTGACAATTATTTACAATCTAATTTAAACCTGCTAGAAACAGTAGAAGTCAATAGCGCTTTCTAGCATACAATAAGCACGGTTTCCCGTCTGCATAATGTGACTATGGCAAGGCATCTGGCTATCTTGGAGGAAACCCAACTCCTTTTACCATTCTGAATAACTATTACTAGGAAAATGTGACATAGAGAGGAATTCCATATCCAAGTACCTTTTTATTTCTATCAAATCTATGTTATTACTTAATGGACCATGAGAGAAAGTTTAGACTCTCTAGATTCAGGCTGATTCTGCCAATCATTATTTCTGTAAATTTAGCAAACCTGGACAAATTCTTTGTGATATATTGTCTTTATCTATTATAGAAGTTAGTGGAAGATTCCAACTCTAATTTTGCCAGGAGGATTTAATGACATAGAGCAATGACAGACACCAAATAAACAATGGAGTGAAGTACTAAACAGTAGTGAAGAATAATAAAAAAAGAAACATTAGCAGTTGTCTTCCAGGTACTTCATTCTGGCATCTTTTAAAAGATTTTGTTTGAAGGAAAACAATCATTAATTAGAAAAAAATCATGAAATATTATTGAAAACATTTTTCATGATTATTGTAAGTTTAAGAACTTGAGATCAAGCAGAGATGCACACATATATTTTCTGTCATTGAAAATGATTGACAGAGACTAACATATAATTTTTAATGAAAATGGTATTCATTAACATTAAGTTTAGATTGTAAAGATAATATGAGAAAAATTATATAGAGTTTAAAACAATAAGAAGCAAAGGAAATGCATATAAATTAAGACAAGACATGATTTTTAAAAAATACTGAATGTAAATATGCATAGTCTATAGGAAGAAATGCATAATAGCTGTCCTGTGTTAGATATTTACTGATATAGCAAATAATTATAAGATTTTGACAGATTAATTGTTGCATAAATTGAAAAAATTAATATTCTTTTACCAAAAGTATTATGTGACCTAAATAGTTGTGGTAATTTGAATAATAAGGGACTCCTATAGGCTCATATATTTTAATGCTTAATTGCCAGGTAGTAGAACTGTTTGAAAGTTTAGCAGGAATAAGAGGAGTGACCTTGTTGGAGTAAGTGTGCTATTAAGAGCAGGTTTTGAGATTTCAAAAGCCCATCCCAGACATGGGATCTCTCTCTTTCTTCCATTCTGCCTGTGGATCAGGACGTAATAGCTCTCAGCTTCCTCTCTAGCACCATGCATGCATGCATGCTGCCAAGTTTCCCTCCATAATGACAATGGACTGAACCTCTGAAACTGCAAACATGGACCCAACTAAAGTCTTTCCTTTATAGGAGTTGCCTTAGTTATGGTGGCTCTCCACAGCAATAGAAAAGAGACAAAGACAATATTGTCTTGTTTATTCCTTTTTATTATTTTTATTGAACATGTTAGATAGGTTATTACTGTAGGGACCTGCCAATATGTAGTGAGAAAAATGTTGCAGAAGACAAACAACTACAATTTCAAAAAATTCTTTTTCATGGATAGATACAAAAAAGGAAATTGACTAATAAATGTACAGAAAATATTTTGATTCTGTAAAGAAAATTAAGCAAGAAGGCAGTTGAGAGTTTACCCAGATTTAATCAGTTGCTAACTCAGTAACATAGGACATTCTAAAATGAAAAAACTTTAATTAGTAGGAAAGTTAAAAACTCATTAGGTATTTGCACTAGTTCCAAAACTGATGACCTGAGTTCCAACCCTTGGAACTATATTGTAGAATAAGAGACATGGCATCTGCAAGTTGTTTGGAGAACTTCATGTGGGTGCCATGGTGTACATTGGAATACATAGGTATGCATGCAGCAGCATGCACACCACACACATACATGTACACATGCACACACACGCACACACACACATACACACACACTAACTGTAATAAAAAGAAAAAGAAAAATTAGCGGAACAACTCCGATATTGAGACAAAGTAGGGAAGGAAACATACTTTTAAGAGTAATCAATAATCTAAATTTTGACTTCTCTAAGGTTATGGTTACAGATGAATTTAAAGCTTGATAGATCTGTAGTCATGTATGAGCTTCTTTGTGTGTTCTGACTTTCTTTAACCTCAATAGTGTGATAACATATTCCCATACTTTTGCTCAGCTAAACTTCCCACCATTGTCTACTGCTCCAACAGCCCTCTTCAGAAAAATCGAAACTCATCAAAATAAAGATGAGTCATTTTACTGTTGAAACAATTTTCGTCCTACAGATTTTTGAAGTTTCAGTACTATGATGTACCATTATTCAAAGGAACATTTTCCTAAAGAAACACTTCAGAACTTTAACACTTCAACTCCCATGCACTTTGGTTGATGGAAGTCTCCGGGACTGCACTGTGTAAACAGGTTTCTGTGTTATCCCACAAGCTTCCCCAGACCATTTCAATGAAAACATCATGTTGTCAGAGATCCATAAAGACGCCAAATTACCAGATTAATGGAACACATGGCTTTGAACATTTTGTTGTGATTGACATTACTTAAAATGTTTAAAATGCCTCTGAATGAATTTCCTGCTTTCTTGGTGAGAGTGTGAAAGTCTGATCATGGAGAGGTTAGCATGCCATAGTTGCAGTCCTTCACAGGTTGGTGCAGTGCCACTATTAGTATCACTGCCTTTCTTTAAAATGTGAGATAAGTAATGTTTTGAATATTGCTGCATTGTGAAAGAATATACTATGACTAGGATATACAAATATTCTTCTTTCTAAAGCTGTGGAAACAGAATTGAGAAGTCCTATCAACTTTGAGGCTCTTATCATAATCATGAACTCACCAGGATGGAACTGTGCTCTGTACTGACGACTTCATTTAAGGAGACAATGGTCACAGTGAAAATATGCATGCCATCTTCATTTATACCTTAATTTTTGCTCATTAAAACTATTAATGTACAAGTGTAACCTTAGTAACTTAGTATTCCCTTCATAGATTACTTACCAAATTGCTAGAGCCATCTACTTTTGATATGATCAGATCAGAAAGTCTGACCGACATGCAAAATACTGACAAATGTTCATGTTCTTAGAGTATAGTCCATGCTTGTATAATTTTCAGTGATTCAATACGTGGTTGGATGCTCACTTCTCTAAACTGAGAAGCAGAAATTTAAAGTAAAAGAAAATCAAATTTTCAAAAATTCCGGATTTGAACCAATGAGGAGTTAAGATCTTTCTAAGAAAACCTTTTATTTTTATGTTATATGTGCTAGAACTTGACATCTAATTTATAATGACATAAGGATGGTGGTCACATTACATAATTTGTTTGATCTGTCTCCAAGAATTATCTCCTATTATTTTTCCCTTTTACTTGGAATTCTCTGTCCAGCAAACTAGAAGTAGAAATTTATGTTGTCTAGTTAGATATAATCCCACTACTACTAGGATTTTGGCTATATAGTCAACAAGTTCGGTATGACTCTAGGGCACAAGTCAAGACTGATTACTGTATCCCATGCAAATTTAATAGTAATTTTGTTTTTTAATATATTTATAAACTATTTCTTATATACATAGTTTGTTATACACTATCAGAGATAGATTATGGATGGCTATAAGACTAATGACTGCTGTTGGTCTGCTCAAACACCTCCTAGAGCCTACACTAAATGTCACAGTATTATGGTGTTAGCTTGGCTTTAGAAATTCTAATGAGGCTTTGGGAATTACCTGGTCACTATGATAATAAGAGCCACACGACATAAACACACTTTTCTTAAACTTGAAAATACAACAGATTCTTACATAAGTAGCTCAAATCCCTATGTGGGAGAATCATTTGGCAGTTGACCTACAGTGCACATAGTAGAAGAAAGGGAAGAGTAGAATCCAAACATGAAGAACAGTGTGCAAATCGAGATCAGGATGTCATTTGATCATTGATGAACTGTTTCATCCCACTTCCTTGATACCATTCTCCACATTGCTGAAGAGATTACAGAATAAAGTACAGAGCATCAAGTGGTGTCTGACTCATCTTTGACATAAATCAATCCAAAAGTAAAAAAAAAACCAATACTATCCCAAACTTCCAACATGTTGAATAACACATACACGATACACACACACACACACACACACACACAAACACAAACATTTAGGTATCATACTTATATACGGTGCATGTTATTAGTATGCTTATATCAGCAAAAATTAAACTGTTCAAATTTAGTTCACATAATTTGCATTCATTCATAACATTATTATTTTACAGTAGTATGATAACCTCATCCTACCCTTAACCAATACCAACTGGAATTAATAATTAAGAAAGTTAATTAGCTATCTTGTGCCAGGTATGACTGATCAGAAAGATTTACCTGTTCTCAATGCATCCTTCCTTTTTTTTCTATTTACTTTTATTTCATGGATTTGTGTTGTGTATCAATAGCCTTTAAACTAGGTTATCAAGATGGCATTTTTATTTTCTGCAGCATCCAGTATTTTTTTAAAAAATAAATTGTTTATCTTTATTTCCAAATGATAAAAACAAAGCAGAATAGAACTAAAGCATATCAAAGTATGCAAAACCCTAAATTCTTCCAATCAGGCAACAAATTCTTCTTCAGGATGCTAAATTCAATTAATGTTGTAGGAAGCTACTTATTTGTTCCCGGCTGCTTAGCCCCAAAATAACCACACAGAAGCTATATTGATTAAATCACTGTTTGTCCTATTAGCTCTGTCTTCTTATTAGCTAGTTCTTGCATCATAATTTAATCCATTTCTATTAATCTGTGTATTGCTGTGGTTTACTGGCATGGTTCCATCCACTGTCTGTCTCTGGCAGGGCTACATCGCTTCCCTTTGATTCCGCCTTCTTTCTCCCAGCATTCAGTTCAGTCTTCAATGCCTAGCACTATTCTGCCCTATTATAGGCCCAAAACAGCTTCTTTATTAACCAGTAATATTCACAGCACAGAGAGGGGAATCCCACATCAAATGAGCATTTCTAACTGCCTCTCATTTTTTTGAATTGGAGAAGCTTTCTCTGAAAGAAACTTCTGAAACTGAATTCTCCCATATATTCCTTTCAAAATTTCATTCTAATTGTTTAATTAACATTTTTCCCATTTATTTTTCATAGGAGCACAGTTCCACTCCCCACTCTCCTCCCTTGCTCCCGTGACCTCCCTGCTCCCCATCCACTGCTAGCCTCCATTCACAAAGGGACAGGCCTCCTTTGGGCTTGACAATACATACTCATAAAGCTGAGGGAAGGACCTAGCTCCTTCTCTGGCATTACGACTGGGCAGGGTAATCCAGCATGGGGAACTGGTTCCACAAAGCCAGCTAAGGGCGAGGACCTGATTTCACTGCTAGGAGCCTTATAAACAGATAAAACTAAACAACTGTCACATATATGCAGAGGGCCTAGGTCAGTCCTATGTGGGCTCTCAATGAGGTTATTTTGCAAATAATGCCTATGGTTGGAGAGACAAGGGAAGTAGAGTTTCAAAAGCTTCAGAACTTGCTCCATGATTTGCAACTATGATAAATTCTGAGGCAGGTAATTGGGAATCAATGCAGAATCCAATTTTTTTAAATACAGAATCTAAATTTAAGCAGTCTTCTATTACCAAATGCATATACCATATACCTTATACACCATCTCTCTCTCTCTCTCTCTCTCTCTCTCTCTCTCTC
>LOEQ01006902.1:57967-77515 GCA_001685075.1 Bramus lutescens | reverse complement strand
GTTTTAAATTTTGAAGCCTTTCAAATTTCAGATTTTTGGATTAGGGATATTAAACCTGTTAAGACTTAAATTTTTGCATATTTGCTTTTGAAGCAATCTGGTTCCTGTATGTTCTCTAAAATAAATTTACATTGTGTCAAATTGTTAATTCTGATCCAAAACTGCCATTTGGCCTAACATTTATTTCAAAGTACTTTGTATTTTCTTATTTATCTCTTAATTGTTTTATGCTTGAAAGCTATTAATTAGCTTTTGATCAGTTGAACTGCCCATTTTCTTTTAAGAAGCATGTTTTTCCTCTTCTAGAAGTTAAGGCCTGGAAGTTCTCTGCCTTCTGTCTAGGCTTAAAGTGCCACACAGTGATTCTGTTCTGTATTCTGTCCCCAACCATACACAACACATCCTCATTAGAAGCAGCCCTCTGACTAGCAGAACTCAGTAGGCACTCTTACAAAATTCCTCAGTGCTCTGGAGCCAGAAGAAAGAAATGTGAGCAAGGATGGTATGGCTTCTTCTCTCCTGAAACTAAAGTTCCGTCTCTCCCCTTCTTTCTCTTCTCAGATCTACTCGCTTTGTCTCTGTTCTTCCCCCAGTGAACGAAAACAGACCACAGGCTAATACCCACTGCCGTTCATACTATCAAAGGATTTCCTTATTCCCAACATCTCTATTAGTCATCTTTCCATCACTATAACAAACATACAACATGATGAAGTTGTTATGCTAAGCTTTCTTATTTTACATCACAATTACAATCTCATTAGTATTGCTCCTGTGGATATGTAGTCCCATAGGTTCACTTTGTGGCTAGGAAAAGACAAAAAGAGCAGGCTAGGGTCCTATCACTTCCCTCAAAGTCACCACCCCCAGTGACCTTTAAGATACACTAACACTCCCAAGTAGTACCATGGGCTGGAGACTAAGCTTTTATTTAACACATGGGCCTAGGGGAAGGGCAGTTAAAATCCAAGCTATGTCATCACCATCCCCAATCACAAAGTCTTCATACTCCTCCCGCTGTTCACACCAAAACAACACACCAGCAGACACAGCTATTTAATACATTCTGAAGTGCAGTCTTTTGTCTGTCACCTTTATCACAAAGAATCCTGTTAACTAAGGCTGATGCCCAATGCCACCTCCTTTACAACAGCTGTAGAACCCCATCTGAGACCTTGGCTGTCTTCTTAAACCTTCCCATGCCCCTTAACACCCCTTCATCTACTCCACTGATCTTACACAGAAGCAGCCATCCCTTTAGTTGTCCTAGCCCCAATGTCATGAGTACTAGCTCTTTTGCTTTGCCAAAGTGGGCTTTGAACAAACATACACTTGTAAATTAAATGCAATGGGGGAGTAAGTGGATTGACCCTGGCTTCAGTGGAAGAAAGGGAACCGATCACAGCATGCCATCGTAGAGGGAGGAGCAGGTGTGTCTATCAGAAGGTTGCTGACAATTTTAGCCTCTTGGTTGTCTCTGGAAGATCACCACGAACCCAATAGCAAATTATCGGTTCCTCACATGCTCTGCTACTGTAAGTCAGAAACTGATAAAAAGCTGTTCTAATCCTTCCTCCAACATTTCTGTTTCCCTAGAAGAACTCTGGTGCACAGAACCTCACAACCAAATAACTTGAGGAACGAGCCTATTCCAAAGGTTGGTCTCAAGTTTCCCCCTCCTCCTCCCATGGGAACAAATAAAATTACATTTGTTTGGGGATAACTGGGATTGTACCCCCAGGAAAACCAGATTCCAGTCATCATGAAAATGTACTCCTCTGGTCTTGGGACTGTTTGCTGAGTGGTATCTGTGTATTGCTTATGTGAATGGGGTAGGAGAGAGAAGCTGGGTGTTTCTTGCACAGGTATTGAGAGACACAGGCAGTGTTTGGGCTGGTGGGTAGGAGAAGGCTCCAATCAGATTACTGTGTTTTCTTCTTTCCAGCTTTACCAGGTCCTGGGGGAGGAAGTGGATGGTAGGTATTGTGTGAATTGTAGGTAGTCCACTGCCCCAACTTGCTGAGTAGCCCCACTGAGATAAATACAGGCAGAGACCTGAGACTTCTTAGCACAGTGGGCTCCAGAATTTGCACAGAAATTGTCTCAGGTTACCCTTATAGTTGTGATACCTGGGAGAATGAAGTAGTTCACCCGAGGCTACTCAGACTTCACTTAAAAACAGTGGGGTGAGATACTCTGCTATTCTAGAAGCTAAAGTCTGCACTCCCCAACACAGCAGCTGCCTCTGACCAGGGTTGTGCTCTCTGACCCCAAGAAACACAAAGTCGGGTATGGTTCCTCTGCCCCATGCTCAGTTTTGTTGGCTTATTAAGGAACAGTTTGGGAGCATGCCTTCTTTTATATCAATAATAAATTCAAGGCATATTCTAGAAAAGACAGAACAGCAGGGCAACAACCAAGAGAGACTTAGAAATTGCAACATTTAGCCTTTAGAAAGGGATACCTCNCAACATTTCTGTTTCCCTAGAAGAACTCTGGTGCACAGAACCTCACAACCAAATAACTTGAGGAACGAGCCTATTCCAAAGGTTGGTCTCAAGTTTCCCCCTCCTCCTCCCATGGGAACAAATAAAATTACATTTGTTTGGGGATAACTGGGATTGTACCCCCAGGAAAACCAGATTCCAGTCATCATGAAAATGTACTCCTCTGGTCTTGGGACTGTTTGCTGAGTGGTATCTGTGTATTGCTTATGTGAATGGGGTAGGAGAGAGAAGCTGGGTGTTTCTTGCACAGGTATTGAGAGACACAGGCAGTGTTTGGGCTGGTGGGTAGGAGAAGGCTCCAATCAGATTACTGTGTTTTCTTCTTTCCAGCTTTACCAGGTCCTGGGGGAGGAAGTGGATGGTAGGTATTGTGTGAATTGTAGGTAGTCCACTGCCCCAACTTGCTGAGTAGCCCCACTGAGATAAATACAGGCAGAGACCTGAGACTTCTTAGCACAGTGGGCTCCAGAATTTGCACAGAAATTGTCTCAGGTTACCCTTATAGTTGTGATACCTGGGAGAATGAAGTAGTTCACCCGAGGCTACTCAGACTTCACTTAAAAACAGTGGGGTGAGATACTCTGCTATTCTAGAAGCTAAAGTCTGCACTCCCCAACACAGCAGCTGCCTCTGACCAGGGTTGTGCTCTCTGACCCCAAGAAACACAAAGTCGGGTATGGTTCCTCTGCCCCATGCTCAGTTTTGTTGGCTTATTAAGGAACAGTTTGGGAGCATGCCTTCTTTTATATCAATAATAAATTCAAGGCATATTCTAGAAAAGACAGAACAGCAGGGCAACAACCAAGAGAGACTTAGAAATTGCAACATTTAGCCTTTAGAAAGGGATACCTCTCTAATCTTAGACAGAAAGTCCGCAGTCATTCTTGTAGCGAAATTTTAACAACTGCACAATGCTTACATTTTTGCAATGGGCAACTTGTCTTTCTCCCCACCCCATCCTAGCCCCCGTTTCATCTTGTGGTGCCTGGGATGAATCCAGAGCCTTATGTATGCTAAGCAAGCACTCTAACCTTGAGCTGTAAACTCCAGCTCTAACTGATTTTAATCTTTCATTCTGATCTATATTTTTCTGGGCCAGGGTTTCTGCTTGTCTGTCTGCCAGGATATAGTCTTTTAAGTGGCCTTGAGTCTTTCAGAGAATAAGATGGAGAGGGACTAAGTCAGTATATCACAGTCAAAGGCTCAAGCTAGGGTTTAGAAAGCACGTAGCTTTGTCGAGGTTATTTAAAAGTCTGTCATTTATTTAGAAATCTATGAACAGTCAAGGAGAAGATTTGGACTTTGTGTTTACAGGATCATCCCTGTTTGTCAAAAACTGTAAGAGCAACAAAGTGAGAGGAGTTGGAGGAAGGTATCACTTTAAGGCCCACAGGAGCCCAGGCCCAAGTGACAGCACTCAGTCATAGCCTGCACTCAGAGCTGTGAACACCCAGGGCCCCAAAGCAAGCAGGCAATGCCAATCCCCGTATCTCCTCTCCCCCACCCTTTCCTTCAGAAGCAGCTTTGTCCACAGCCACCACAAACCCCTAGGGTTTGCCAGAAACCACCTTCCCACAGAGAGTACTGGAGTCACTTTTGAGGCCTGGTGGGAATTGAGTGCACTGGATGACAGGAGGTTGCATTCCAAGGCGAGCCTGTCGCCAGGGTCTGTGGGGAAAGAATGAAGAGGAAATGGTGGTGGGAGGAGGTAACGTCCTTCCATGCCAAAGCTGTCACTTTGAACCCAGTGTGATGGAAGACAGTGCAGCCCCATGTAGGAACAGAAACGGAAGCATTGAGCTGGTCACACCATACAGCTGGGTACACTCTGCTGGAATTACTGAGCTCAGACAGGTTTGTTTCCTGATGGTCTAGGGCTGCCTGCCTGTCTCCCTTCCCTTGGCTCCTCTAGCCCCTTTGGCCTTAGAGGCTCCTTGCAGGTCAGGAAGAATGTTTTCAGATCTACATAATCTGCCTGCCTTCTCTTTAGTCTCAATTGCAGGGATGGAACCCAGCCTCATGCTTAATGCTCATGGGGCCTACCATGGTGCCACTATTTAAATTAAAAATTAAATTTAAAGGATTAACTCAGGATGGCAAACTCCAGACTTGCCTGGCCTACAGAATGAGTTCAAGGTCAAACCAGACAACTTACTAAAGCCTGTGTCAGATTTTAAAATTACAAAAGAGAGTTGGGGCTACAGCTTTTTGGTATAGTGCTCACCCAGTGTGTGCAAAGCCTAGGTTCAGTTCTCTTCATCACACAAAAAGAAAAAGGAATGTGGTATGTGTGCACTCATGTGTGTGTGTGTGTGTGTGCACTCATGTTTGTGTATGTATATGTGTAAGTATCAACACTGAGAAAAACCACTTGAGAAAGTGAATGAGGCTTGTGGTAAGATTTTATAAGTGAAACTAAGTTTGAGGTGAATATTTTAAGAGATCTGGTGGTTAAAGATTATTCTTGAGGAAAAGAAAGAGATGTAGGTTCCAATAAAACACAAAAGTAGCCTGGTGGCTCTCTGTCAATCATTCCCAACCTGAGTCTTCTCAAATCTACAAGGCATAAAAATTGAGATGTTGCTTAGAAATGAGTCTGGGCAGCAACCTCGATCAGAGGTGGGAATGTGGTCTGCTCTTATCTTTGGATCCATTCAACTGTAGGTAGAAAATATTTGGAGAAAAACATTGTAGGGAAAATGTGGGGAACTTCTCATTGTTTCCTAAACAATGGGACGCAATTGTTCACCAAACCTTCTGTCACTGGCATTATTAGTCACTTAGACATGACTTTAGACATACAAGAAGCTGCATGTGGGGTTTACACAAATTTTATACTACTTTATATAAGGGATTTTGCCATCTGTGTATCCTGGCATTTGTGGGAGGGTCAGTGGAACCACCCTTCAACCAATACTGTGTGACTGTATCCCCTGCCTAGCCCAAATTCTCACTGATGCTGAAATTAGGTTGACCATGGACTGACGACAACAGCATAGGAGTGGCTGTGCTTCAGAGGAAACAAAGAGGGCCTTGTCCTTCAGTACTGCAAATAGTGCTAAAATACTCACAGGGGTTTAAAAAAAAAAGTGGCCCTGGTGAGCAGTGGAATCTGTCAGGCATTTTCTTTCTATCTCACACACATACACACATACATTATGAAAAATCATCTGTGGTTTTCCTAAGGGGCATAACCAGCTAATTACAATTTTAAAGTCCTGCTGAATTAACAAGATTGGTATTATGTTTGCTTTGCAGGAAAACTGCTGCGGTTGCTGCTGCTTTGAGAAGGCTTCTGGAAAAATCAGCAGTTCTGGTGCCTTGACCCCTGTGATGACTGGCAGCCATAGCATGGGCAACCTTGTACTTGACTTGGAGAGGCTTTGCTGTGCTCAGTGGGTGACCCAGGTGGCTCCCCAGGGGCTCAGGACCCCACTTAGTGTGCAGAGGGGAAGATGTTGCTCTGCCTCCTTGACTTCTTGTAGTTCGATGTTTCGTTTGTAGTTTTGGATGCTAGTGCGGCAGCAGGTACGCTATGCTGTTTCTCGGGCTACCAGAGCAAAGCTTGACATGCATAAATCTGGAGGATACATTTGGAGAGAGAAAATGGCTTCCGGTTCTTGCACTGTGCTTCTCAAGGGGGCAGTATCACCAGAAAATTTCTAAGGTTTGGGCACTTTGATTTGCATTTCTTTGTGATCTGAAATGGGATGAATTCAATGGAGAATTTACTTGCTGGATCATAAGGCCTCTAAGGCAAGAGACTTCACACAGGGCACCTTCTGTGTATTCTGAACTCTCTCCCAAGTGCAACAGTTTCTACCCAGTGGCTGTTTCAATATTCAGATTCATACCATACTTTTCCACAGAGTGCCCTTTGCTCTGGTCTAACGGGCAAGTTCATCCCCATTAAACATGGTGGTTTGGGGACATGATGCAAAGGGGTCTATTTGTGGTTAGTCCTTAAAATGACGACCTTCAAGAGACAGTCACGAGAACTTCCTTCAAGCCCTAGGTGACACTAGTAGGAGCCGGATCTGTGCACCCTGGGGAAGAACAATGCTCAGATTGCAGTGTTGGTGACTAGAAAGTGGCTCTCCCACTTCTGGGTAAACTGAATTTAGAAGACCAATAATCATAGTTATGCAAATTTATAGCTTTGCAAATTCTCACAGGAGTCAACAATTGTAGAGTGATAAATAAGGGAAACTGATTTTTGGTTGCAAACTGTTTGTTGTTGTTGTTGTTTTTGAAACAGGGTCTCATTGTGTAGCCTTGGCTGGTTTGCAACTTGCTATATGGACCAGGATGGCTTCAAACTCATAGATACCTACTTGTACCTGCTACAGAGTTGTGGGATGCAAACTTCTTACTTCCTAGCTCATGGGCTATTTTCTGTCAGATGTTTAATAAGGAACATGAGCACTACTGTAGGTGACATTTAAGGGACAGAAAGCTTTGGGGCTACAGAAAGCAAAATTGGCAACATTTCTGTATGAAGACAGAACTTTGCAAAGCTCCCTGAAATTCCACTGCACCTTTAGACAAATAGCTATTGTGTTTAACTCAGCAAAATAATGCCTCCAATTTTAGTCATAAAGTGATGTCACAATCACTATTGGCAAGAATAGCCTAGTGGCCCTGTCATTGAGGGCCAACTTAAAGCACATGGCTAATAATCAAACCCTTGCAGTCATAAGCATGCACACCAATAATGCTTCTTCATAGTAATTTCTTTCCCAACTCTGAAGGGGAAGTAGGTGTCATTTAGTGAAGTCCAGTACCCATTTTGTTATTGTGGCAGTTGTAAAAATTTCCATCTTCTAGCCAGTGTTCTCATGCTACGACACACATCTTTCTTCCTTTGACCCATGCATTCATGGTTTCTCATATCCCTATTAAATGTAAAACCAATCTATCTTTTTTTCATTCTTTCTTNCTTCTTCTTCTTCTTCTTCTTCTTCTTCTTCTTCCTCCTCCTCCTCCTCCTCTTTCTCTTCTTCTTCAAAAAGAACACCACCCCCACCACACAAACACAAGAGCAGGGACAAATAAGTTAGAGTTCTGACTTTAATGTTCTATTACTGTGCTATGCTTAGCTGATGCTATTCACTGAATATGGAAAAAAATACAAGCCAGTGCATGCATTAATGTTCCTTGACCACAGCAGGTTGGCATTCACCCAAATGCTAAATGGAGCACAAGGGTCTGGTTGGAAACCCTGCATGGAAGGGCGTTTTTAGCTCTAAGCATGGACTCTCCCCCAGCTCGGGGCACAGATCTGAGAGACAACAGCTTTCGTTCTAACTCACATTGGCAGACATTTAGCCTGCCACACGTGAAAGGGACAGCTTAGGTCACATACAGGCATGATTTTTTTTGGCTACCTGAATCTACATGATGACCCCACAATTAGTGGGTATGATTTCTTTAGTTTTTGTTTTCCAAGGCTTAGAAAGGAGGCTGCTCTTCCAATGTGCAGTTAAGCTTGTGCATTTCGGTAAGAAGGTGGGTAGCCCCACGCCAGCGGCAGCGTTTTATAGCCAAGCTCAGCCACCAAATGATGATTGCAGACGGAGTTACAGAGGTGCAGGAGCTGACCAGTCTGTCTTCGCCTGTCCCCTCCATCCACGCCTACACTGCTGCTTCAGCAAAACTTGCTAGATGTCAGCTGTGGTGGGAAATGGGCCTCACAAAGCCAGGGAATCAAGCCAGACTCCGCTGTGGACTCGGAAGTGGAGCCTGTCTGTTCTGGGGCTCTTGTCATCAACTTTTCCAAGGGGTCATAGGATTTTGAGGGACTGCCTGCCCTCCACAATCTTCATGAATAGGAGGGCTCCGCTCACCTCCCTCTGATGCTTGGAGAAGTTGTTTTCTTGAGCATCATAAGGCAGCAATGGGCACTTCCTGCTGTTCAGAGAGAAATAGCCTGCAAATAACTTTGAAATGTGTCCATGTTCAGATTTCGGGAGACACTAACACTTACCCGGATATTTAAGAACAAAAAGAAGGGGCATAGGTTTTCATTCGCTTCACAAAAATACTTTGGAAGAAATTTCTCTGACATAGCTTAGGGCAAAGCTTTACAGGTAACATGTATATATTAAGACCCATTAGCTTACTTTTGGTGGCTTTTTGTCCAACTGATATTAATTTATTTTGTTTCTTTAAGAATGTAAATAGGCATGTCTAGTTTGATGTTTTGAAGAATATGTGTGTGCTTATGGAAATTAACATAGTCAATTTTCTTCTTGTTTTGGAGCAGAAATATGGATTTTATACTAAGGAAATGAAAACTACACTCTTAATTCATTCCTTCTCCTCCCCCTGCATCCCTCCTGCTCCCCTTTACTCCCTCGCCTGGGCAGTGGGGTGCCAATGTACATACATGTGCTTGTTTAGTTTGGGCTGTGGGCTAGCTCATTTGGAAAATTTATTTACGCAAGTATAAGCAAGAGGGGGCGGCAGGGACCTGTGGGCTGCAGTGGTTAGGCTCGGCTCTGCCATCCCTGTGAACCTCCCTGGCTGAAGCTCATTGCCCGGTGTCTCCAGAACTCAGACACTGTGCTTGCTTTTGAAATTGTTTCTTCGCTTGTTTCTTTTCCTTGAGTTAGAATGAAGTCTGTCTTCTTCATTATGATATTCCTCTAAGAGCCAGCCAGCCTATCTGCAGGTCTGCCTCCTCCCTCCCTCTCTTCTTCCCTACCTCCAATCTTTCTGTCCTTCCTTCCTCCTTCTTTCTTTCATGCTAGAAATGGACCCCAGGACCTTGTACATGCTAGGCACATGCTGTACCACTGAACTGCACATAAAATCCCCCGTGACTTTTTGAGATGAAAATGTATTTTCCAAATGGCAAAGTGCCTTCAGTGCCACAGGAAAGTAGATAAGTGACACATTTGATGCTTCCGGGTTCAGAGTGTGTCCTTGTGCGGCTTGCAGTTTCTCCAATCAGAAGTCCCCTACATGTCGTCTCACCCCATTTTGGTGAGGTGTGTTTTTATAAGTGATCTTTCTAAATGGATAGTGTCACCTTCCATGAAGACATGTAAAGAATGTGACCACCCATTCAAAAGAGCAGCAGACACCTAACCCTGAGTGGAGAAGCTGGACATGTGCGCATTTTGCTGTCGCCTTAGCTCACAGATGTCCGTGTGTCCTGAAGAGGTTCATTCATGCAGATTAGAACTGGAGTGGATTATGTGATGACTTCATATGTCATGTATATTTTTTTAATTCTGAATGTAGTATGAACATTTGGCTGTATTTCTTTGCCTTATGAAGGTGTATTGTAAGTCATATATATGTATTATTTTGAAGAACAACATGGATCTTATTTATCTTTGTTAAGGCTCTAAATTATTCAATAAAGAAGCGTTGGTAAATGCAACATAAATCCCTTCCTTTTTGATGGGCTGATGATACAGAGCATTAAGATCTTTAAGATACCTTAAAGGAGCTTTGTATTTATAGGGGTCTAGAACCATCTATGTGACTAGCAGACAAGCACACATGAAGACATGGTTTTCCAATGTTCAGCTCTTTTTCCCATTGCACCAAAAATATTAACCAGAAATAGTAGGGTAGAGAGAGCTGTGTGATCTCTTCAAGACCCCTCAGCATCTGCTAGTGAGAACTCCCCACCATGGGACCTCAGTGCTGAGTGGCTGCCCTGCAATAGGATACAGTATTGTCTTTTGGGGTTGAAGGTTGGCTCTGGAGATATGACGGTTCAGCTCCCAAATTGGTATGTGTGGCTAGGGCAATGCCAAGACTGGTTGAGGCTTGCAGTGATGTGCATCTTCTAGTTCCTCCGTTGCAGTGGGCAGGGGAAGCTTGTTTCCACCGCAGTCATGGCACTCCCCTCTCAAACCCAGTCTCTCCAGCCTGAACCTTCAGGAGGGGCATCTGACTTGTTCCTCAGAGGAAGGAAGCCACATTCACTCACCACATGAGACCTCGTCGACCTGCTCTTTCTCAGAAAGAAGTTCTCAGTGTGCAATCTCAGGGACCTGCCGCTTGGGGCTGAGGGCTAGGCAACTCTTGTCTCCTTTTGTCCACCTCCCAGGGTGAACTGGAGTGGACAGGAGGCCATCAGACCCTTCCTGCTTCCCTTTTCTGCTCTCCGTCAGGAAAGCGGGACACCATTCTGGCTTCATGGCCCTAGTTCTGAGAAGATGCTTCCCTGGGGTCTTCCTGACAGTGATATCTTTCTACATCTCCTAATGTAGGTTTTCTCTTTATTTTCATTTTTCTCTGAATGTTATTAGGTATAAATACAGTTTTATACAAGAGTTTCCTCTGTGTTTAGCTGGCCCATGGGTCCCTCAATAATCACTGTTACTTTTGAAAATGTCCAAAATATTCTTACACCAGTTTATGTACCAACATGCCAGGGAAACTGGCCTCCTGTGGCAGGACAGCACCGTCAATCATCTCTCTGCAGCTGTTCTGGTCCTTCTCAACACTCAGGCACCCAATAAATGGTGCTGCCACCAAGCATCCCTCCAGCAGAGACAAGCTGTCAAGGACACAGTGATGAAATCTGCCCTGGAGACCCCATATCTCATTAATACAATGGGCACAGTCAGGTAGAGGAACTGAGAATAGTCACCACACAGTGCTGGCCTCATTTCCTATGCTCAGATAAAACTAAGCATCTATGGACAAACTAGGGACATCACAATCATTGCAATCTTGTCTGGAGAAACTGAAAGATTCCAGGAGTTAGATGCCAGTGAAAGTAATAAATAGAGCTCCCCTCATCCCCACAACCTGTCTTCTAGGCAGGATTTAACACAAGGATAGCAAGGTTTAGGCTGAATTAGGAGATACATACAAATGGTGACTAGAAAGCACACTTATGGACAGACAAACTGCTATTAGTCTGGGAAAGCCCTCACTTTGTAGCCTTTTAGGGCCTTTGAAAGTGCCTGTATGGAGGGTTCACCCAACACCAATATGACAATATCTACCTCTAGTGAAGTTACAGTCATAATTGAACCTTGGTTCGTTCAACTGTCTAGCTGGATCAGGTGGCAGCATCCTCAATGAATGGCTGAACAAAGGGGCAATGGAATTAGAAAGCCTGAGAGCCACTCTTAAGAGCATAGGCTCTGGTCTTTCAAGTTCTTTATTACTTAGCCTGAGATTGCTGTGAAGCAGCGTGGCACATGCCTGTGGTCCCAGCTGCATATGAGGCTGAGGAAGATGATCGATCACATGAACCTAGGAGATGACGAGTAAGACCATGATATCCTATTATATTAAAGTCTCATTCCTAATGTAAACGTGCAAATATATGGGAAGCATTTGTCACCAGTCCACATATTGATTAGATCCTACTCATTTCACCAATTAAAAATAATTGCAATACCCATTATGCTAATTTAAAAGCTTCTGTTATTGAACAAATAAATATAGGGAACGAAGACAGGAATTCTAATTTTAAACATTCCCTCCCAGCCTCTGGGGTACAGTCTTGATTAAGTCAATATATTCTGGATCTTACCTCACTGCCATAGGAGTGTTTTATAAGAAATCGCAGGCAAATTCACCCTGCTTGGCCACAAAGTCTCACATAATCCTTCCTGGGGAAAAAAAATCTATTTTCACTTCTTCCCTTAGTTTCTCACTGAGTTGGCTGAGGGATACACAAGTCCCCAGGAGTGGACTCTTCCTCCCTGTGTTCCCCTGAAGGCAGTCTCTGCTCCAAAATGCACAGTTCCCAAAGTGCCCCACCTCCACCCCAGCAAGCATACCATCCCAGAACCCTTGCTGGGGACTGGACTATTAAACAAGAGCATAAAGAGCGTTTGTCCTCTTAGGTCCTATGAGGAATGTTCCAGCAAAGACATGAAGCAGCAAAGACTGCTCCCAAGGACGCTGGGGCGACTCCACACTCCCGGCAGAATGGCCTTTCTGAGCCTCACTCCCTTTTAAAGGAAATCTTACAATTTCTGTGGTGAGTTGAGATAACAATGGCAAAGCTACCTTTGTAAGTCTCCATCTGCCTCCCTCCACCACATCAATTTCTCATCTTTCTACCCCAATTTTGGGGAGCACTTGATGGAGCACCCTGTAGAGATCTCAGGTTGCATTGCTGGTCTACTGGGCTTCTCTCTTTTCTCCTTGAATCATCCACATTGAGGATCATTTTATTTTATATATTTTTTTTTYCAGAGTTGGGGATCCAGTTTAATGTCTTGAATGTGCTAAACCTATGTTCTACACTGATCCAAACCTCCAACCCTTGTTTATGTTTTTAAGTCTAATCAGGTCATGTTAAAGGTTAGAAATTTTACACGTATTAGTGTCATTTTAAGATCTTCATGTGTCCATGCGATAGCTCTCCTATCCCATCTGTGGCATGTTCCTCACTCCCTCAACCTTAAGCTGCACTACAGCTTCCTAGGCCTCTGAGGGGCCACACTAAGGCAACTTTTTATGGTTGGCCTTCAAGGGTGGAATGTTTTAGACATTATGTAGATTTATCTGCCTTTAGAACACATAGCACTGAAGGGTTAGGTCAATGGTGGTGGTGTTTTTCTTTATTATAACCGTGCCTAGAAAAGCCATGACTGGGACTGGAAGATCCATTTCTCAGCGTTTCAGTGCAGAGCTGACAAACTGATGCCAACCATGGCAGAAGCCTCAGTCTCTTGCCGTGCAGACTTTCCCACAGGTCTGATTCTGGACAACATGCCTCTCAAAGCAAGAAGCTGAGGGGGAGAGAGTAAGAAAAGGATCCTAGCAGCAACACTCCAGAATTCCCACAATGCCTTTTGTGTGGAAGGAGACACAATAAGAAATGAAAATCATAGAAAGCATTGTGAAGCTGGTCATCACTGTCCACTATAAATGGTGGTTTGTCTGTCCTTCCCTGTCCTGCAGTTTTTTCTAAATAACTACTCAGAGGCTTAATATTAACTACAAACTAACCTATAGTTCAGGCTTATTATTAACTAGCTCTTACGTTTAAATTAACCCATTTCTATTCATCTATGTATTGCCACATGGCTGTGGCTTTTACTGGTCTGCTGGTACATTATTTTTCTTTTGTTCTGCCCTTTCTTATCCAAGTCCTCAGTTTGATTGTTCCACCTAACCCTATTCTGCCTGGCTATTGGTCAAACAATTTTTATTATTAACCAATGGGAATAATATATATTCACATTACACAGAAGCATCCCATATCAGTCCACCCTTTAGATCTCCAATGAGACATGATTCTACCACTCAATACGTTCTCCCACTTCAGAGCCTCTCAAAGTCAAGTTCCTCATGGTATCAGCTCAAAGTCAAGAATATCATCTGCCATCTAGTCTCACTGATGATGCATCTTCTTGAGGGGAGTTTTTAGATTTAGTTCTTTAGAGTACAGTTTCTCTGAGTTCAAAGACAAGAAAACTAAAGTAGGAGCTATTCCACAGACCCCTGATAGACAGTGATGAACAGGTTAAGACAGTAAGAGGAGGAAAGGAATCAGAGCAGCTGTGCAGTTGAGCATAAATAATGGGGCCTCTTGTTTTGGATTCCAGTTTACTCCAGTCCCAGGCCTGAGTCCATAGAACTTGACTCCACTTTCCTGGCTTTGGCTTCATTCTCCAAGTCATTCTCACCTGCTTCTAGGAAGGTGAGTATGTGTGTGCAATCATGCATGTCTCTCAGCCTAGTTCTGTTCTGCAGAACTTTGAGAGTGCAGAGGCCATGTTGTTCTTGAGTTTTATCCCACTACTTCAGTCTAAGCTGATGATACTTCTGATGATAAGAATTTCCTAAAAAGTCTATAATTTCCTAAGAATGTTGAGACTGACTCCATTAGATAAAGACTGTACCTGCAAGTCCTTCCAAATAGGCCCCTCTCTATTTTGATTTTTGGTAAACCTCTTGAAGCTCTGCTGTTTGATAGAATGGTTCTCTGAACCATAGTCCTTGGCATTTCTAAGGAAGGTCTTAGGAAAGAGTTTTAAGTTCCTGTTTAGGTCATCTTTTTACCAGCATGTCTGGATTTGCTCAAAAGCACTTTGTCTTTCTTCCTCCCTCCCTTCTTTCTTTCCTTCTTTCCTTTCTTTCTCCTTTCCTCCTTTCCTCCATCCCTTCCTTCATCCTTCCTTCCTTCCTGTCTGCCTTCCCTCCTTCCTACCTTTCTACCTTTCTTTCTTTTTTAAGGGAGAAAATGTAGGTGGAGGTTTCTGTCCAATCTGGTCCCGCAGCTGTTCAGTCCTAAAAAAAACCCACATAAAGATCTACACTAATTATAAACTGGTTGTCCTAGTAGCTCAGGCTTCTTATTAACTAACTCTTACATCTTAACCCATAATTCTTGTCTGTGTTAGCCACGTGGCTTGGTACCTTTCATCAGTGAGGCATTCTCATCTTGCTTCCTCTGTGACTGGGTGATGACCAAAGACTGAGCCTTTCCTCTTCCCAGAATTCTCTTTTTCTGGTCACTCTGTCTATAATTCCTGCCTGGCTACTGGTCAGTCAGAGTTTTATTAAACCAATACAATTGACAAATCTTTACAGGGTACAAGACCATTGTCCCACAGTAAGAAAAGGTTTGTTTCAGCTCACAGTTCTAGGGTACAGTCTGTCACAGTAGGGGTTGATACTGTAGCATGTAGCTTTCACTGCTGGGTGATACCATTGATGATTTTCTTTTTACTCTAATGGCCTGCAGAGTGCCTCTGGTACTATGAAAGCTAGCCAGTCTAAAGGAAATTATCATGTCAGTTACAACTAGAATTTTCTTGTTCTGCTGCCAAAGTGTGTTATGTTTTCAGCAATATGGTCTTTCTGTAGTTCTTGTGGGCAACCAAGAGCAACAGGAATAGCTTTTGTTTTGAGGGCCACTGGGACCTTTCTGATGAATGTGGGAAGAATCCCACTCCTGGAATTGTGATTTCCATTTAATAACCCGTGTTTTGTAGGGGATGCACTATTTGTCCATTTAGGATAACTGTACTCTCTTAGAAAAATTATATTTTAAAATCAACTTATATAGCAGTAGGTTTTCTTACATCTTAGGTTTGGTTGACCTATTTCTAATCTCTCCTTTCCTTTGTCCCACTGCCTCCACCCCCAACTCAAACCTCTAACTGTGACCCAAAGTCTGCCCCCTCTCCTTTCATGGCACATGTGTTCTGCTATTCTCTCATCTCTTCAAACATTTTTCTTTCCCCCTTCATGGGCCATTTCTAACTTCCTGAGCTCTATATATACTCCAAACTAAACACACAATTCTAAATTCTAAAATAGGATCCATATATGCAAGAACATAGGGCATTTGTTTTCCTGGATCTAGGTTACCCACAGCATAGTATTTTCTAATTTCATCCATTTTCCCCACATATTTTACTTTATCCCCACTTTTTTCCAAGGTCCATTTGCTTGGAATACCATTTTCCAACCTTTCATCCTGATAATATGATGTGTTTCTTGGAGACAACAAATAAGTGGTTCATTCTTTTTTATCCAATCTTCTAGTCTGCATCTTTTGATTGGGTAACCGAGTCATTACTACTCAGAGTTATTTTTGAAATTTATGTATTGATTTCTGCTATTTTATTGATTTTGTAGTTTTTGTGTTTTTTTTTCTCTTCTTCTCTTGCTTAGTATTATTCTGTCATGGTTTATTCTTTTCCATGGCCTGATGGTTGGATTTATTTTTCTCTTCAGTCAGAAAAGTACCTGCAAGTATCTTCTGAAGAGATGGCTTAGTGCTCATAAATTCCTTTAGTCTATTTTTTATTGCTAGAAGTTTTCTTTTTAATTTTTCCTTCAATTATGACAGACAGCTTTGCTGGGTGTAAAATTCTGGGCTGACAACTGTTATCTTTCAGGACTTATTCTATGTCATTCCACACTTTGGGGGTTTTTAATGTTTCAACTGAATAATCTGGCCATTGTTGTGGTGAGCTTGTCTTTATTATGACATGTTATTTCTCTTTTGTTGTTTTCAACATATTCCCTCTGTTCTGCATATTTACTGTTTAAATTATAATATGACTGGGGAGTTTTTCTGGTTTGTTTTTCTGGTTTTGACTATTTTGTGTCCTAAAAGCCTACTACTAAAGTCTTTCCAGCTTTGTCACATGGCTCTAGTACCAACGACTCTTTGGGGTTTGTCATGACGTACTCAGCTTCCACAGTACTTGGCTGAGCACAGTACTGACTGCCAGACTACCAGGCATGACATTCTTCTGAGCGCAATTCCATGGGTGCAGTACTCTGTGTCCCACTGACAACACTACCACAGTAGGCTTCTGTGTAATTCTAAAGTTTATGCATCTGCTCTTTCTTTAAATAATTGTTTATGAACTTAAAAAAAACAAAGCTAGTCTTGTCTTCTTGATGAACATCTAAATCACCATTTTCCCACTCTTGGCACAGTCCTACTTATCACCATGACAACCTCTCTGTGCAGTAGGTACCATTTTGTTTTTTAACTGGTTTGATTTTATTTTTCCCTTCTACCTCTCCTCAACACTTGTGATCTTTGCATACAGGAATTGAGGTCTTACTTTTGGCGTATTGATTCTTTTCTCCAGTTCTAAGCAGAGATAATCCCTGAGCACATATGTTCTTATTTGGCTGGATTTTGATGAAGAACAGTTCCACACTACTGTAAGACTTGCTGAACAAAGTTTCAAAATTATTTAAAATCACATTTTTTGACTCCTACTTTGTTTCCTTTCTTTGTTGCATCCAACAACTGATGGCAAAAATAGAAACCATTATATAGCTAACTTTTCTTAAGTAAGAATTATGGTCTGTATTCATAATTTTAAATATTTTCTTTATACATATGCTTAAATATAGCAATTTGAAAGAAAATAACCCAACAAGGATATTCATAATTCTTGCTAATTAATGTCTGAACTTTTCCCCTTCAATTATTTCCCACACCTGTTCACTGTAAATTTCCTTACCCATTTTAATATCATATTAGAGTTGCTCAGAACTTGGATGCACACCTGAAGTTTTTCTGAATTTTAATTATTTTCAAATTAATTTTACTATTCTGGATAATTTCAAAATTACCCATATGTTTAATAAAATTGAACTGTGTATTTCAAAATTAATATTTCTCTAAGTTTTCAAAAGATGGCATATGGTCTGCTTTTATGAATGCGTTTCAAAAACTTGTTTAAGATGTCTTTCACTCAGAGCCTTCTTATTCAACCCGAATCTTATCCTCCAGCAATTAACTCAGCAGCCAGTCTCTTGTGCAATAGCTCACAGATTTCCATAGTGAAATGCATATTCATATTCACGTCAACCCCACCTCTGCCAAGTTTACACCAACGGGTTCCAGCATGGGTCGCCGCTTTCTTGTGCTGGTTTCCAGTTTCCTTCTGCCTCACTCAGTGGTCTCTCACTGCAGTGAATGCTGTTCTGCAGACTTGACTAACATCCACCTGGATCTCAGAGCATCGCCTGCTGCTTGGTTGAAGCCCTTGACACGACTGAGACCTTGGTCATGTCCCGAGGAGGAACAGAATAGATAATGACCAGATTCCTCCCTCCCCAGGCTTTGCTCCTGTTGGTCCAATCTGAAAACAGATAAGAGGGCACCAGGTTCATATTGGCAGACCAAGGTTTCCACCTACTCATAGTAAACGTGTTTATTCTGTATGTAGTAATTTGTAAGACATAATAACCAGCTATTTTCCTCTGTTACTGGTAGTTATTTGGAATGATAGTACAGACAGCTAGGAGGGTATAAGTTAAACAGATGCATGCGGTGTATAAACTGCTTCACTTTAAAAGTAATCACTTCACTTGACATATTCTTCTACACACAAGTACACACATTCCCGGAGTTTGACTAGATGGTCCACTGTAACAGCCCATGGTAGGAAAATGACATTAGCATAAAATGGGACTTCACCATTCTAACTTCCTTTTACTGCGAAGCAAATGGAATAATTACATTGGATACCATGGGCCTTATGAAGTAGCCAGGGAGTTACTGAAGACACACTCACTTTGAAACGTGCCTCAAGCGTATACATTTGAGAGACTGGTCCTCCAAGGCCATCCTCTGTATCCAGGGTACGTTCACAACTGTTTTCTTTGCCTGGATTATGTTCGAAATGACTCCAGGAATTTTCCTTCATCTCACATTTTCAAGGGGATGTGAAATCAGATGACCCCTGCATGCATTAAAGCCAGTGTGAGCCATGTCCTGCTGGGAGTCATTTGAGCATCTTGATACTTTCCATAAACTTTGATGACTTTCAGCCACTCTTAAGGTACTATTTTTGCTCCTCTCTCTCATCCATCTGAAGATCCCACTGGACAGGTTGATGCTATCCCACAGATAATTGAGGCTTTACTCATTTCTGTATGCACTTTTGTCTCCGTCTTGCAGACTGTATAACCTCATTTGATCTATTTCATGGATCGTTGATACTTTATCCTGCTAACCCAAGTCAATTTTGGAATCCCTCTGGTGAAATTTTTACTTCTGTTATTTTACTTGCTCAGCTATAGAATCACTAATCAAATTAAGTTCTGCTGATATTGTCTCTTTGGTAATATAGTGCCTTCATGCTTAACTTCGTTGGGCATTATTTTCTTTGAAAATATTTGAAGTACCTATTTAAAAGGCTTCCTATAGCTGGGCACACCTTTAATCCCAATACTTGGGAGGCAGAGGCGGGCAGATCTCTGTGAGTTTGAGCCCACCCTGTTCCAGGACAGGCTCCAAAGTTACAGGGAAACCCTGTTTCAAAACAAAAAATATAAATAAATAAATAAATAAATAGGTAAATAAATAAATAGGTTTTCTCTGCCTGCCATGGCAGTGCAGGACCATAATGGCAGCACTTGGGAGGTAGAGGCAGGTGGATTGCTGCAGGTTGAATACTGGTCTACACAGTGACTTATAGGTAAGCTGAGCTACATAGCAAGATCCTGTTTTCACAAAAGATCCTTGTCATAAGTCTCAAAATCAGACTCATTGGGCAGTCTTGTGATGTAGGAGGGGCATCTGTTTATGTGTTACTTTCATTGGTTAATAAAGAAACTGCCT
>LOEQ01006902.1:44247-55659 GCA_001685075.1 Bramus lutescens | reverse complement strand
CACACACACACACACACACACACACACAAGGTTTCCTGCGTTCTGTAGGCTTGCCCTTGTTATAGAAGGCCACAATTCTAACCAGAAAGACAAGGATGTAAATTTGAGAGAGTAAGGCAACACCTTTCTCGGGTCTGGCCCATATAGGGTCTGGCCCATATTTACCCAGTGGCTACTGGTTGTGAACACATTTGTGAGCTTACTGTGAAAGATGCTTTGTGTCCATTCGTCTGGTGTAAAGTCCATCTGTCTGTCCCATTACTTCTATTCTTTGACTCCTAGTCCAAGTTTCTGTTTGTCAGCCAGTCTGGAGCTATGTAGATTAGGGCACGCTTTTTGTTGAATAACAGGTCCTCTTGAGAGAAGACTGGCCTGGCACTTAGCCATGGTGCTTGGCCAAGTTCTGAGAGCTTTGAGACAGATAAACACCACCACTGAGAAAGGGTTTTGTCATGAAGAGCCAATTTGCTATCTCCCACTTCTCACCCCACTGACCCTCCAGAACCTGCCTGGGGCTTTGAGTCTCATCTGCTGGGAGGAGTTGGCAAGAGTGTGTTCCCAGCTGTAAGCTTCTTAAAAAATGAGACCTTGACTCCCAACTTCAGCTGGAGTGACCTCCCCTGAACAGGCATGGCACATTCAACCGAAATTTTGAAACGTGGCAGAAATAGGATGGGCCCTGCCAAAAACTGAAAGAACATGGACTCCCCCTCTGGCCGTTTGGCAGTGTCTGGTCACTTTTGAAGCTCTGGTTGCACTCCAGTGCCTTGTGAACAACTCCAGAATAAGACCAGAGTATCAGATCATTCCAAATGCAGCTCACCTTCCATGTAGATCTGGAGCTTTCACAGTAGACACAAGGCACAGGGACAGGAAGTGTGCTCTGGAGGACCTGGCCCAGGTTAAAGTTATGCGTCTGGATGGTCTACACATGTTCGTTTAGGACATGGGTTTGTCTAAGCCTCAGTCTAAGAGATGCACACACTGGATCAACATCCTAAAGCTCAAGGGCTATTGGCAGCCTGCAGAAGTCTTCATGCTCACTATACTGCCTCCCAGCAGCACTCACGGGGCTTGAAAAGCAGCTTAGAACAAACTATCCTGCCCTGTAGTTTCTCTAGGGCTGATATATTTGTGTTTCTTTGGTCAGAAAGAATGCCACTGATGGCTTTCTTCCCCTGGGCCCTGATGCCAAGGAGTGGCCCACCCTCCCACCTACCTGGTTTCTGTGTGGCTGAAGTGAGAAGATCTAAACACACATGGGTGGTTGCCCTAGCTATCTCCCTTCAGTCCCAGGATCTTTCAGAAATCCCAGGCAGCACCTTTGCTCATGTGCACATAGTCCTGTAGTAAAGCCCCTCCACCAATGGGAGTTAGAAGCCGGTGGGAAATGCCAAGGTCCTTGTCCTTTGGAAACAAGTGTTGTCATAGTTTGGATCTGGAATGACTCTCAAAGACCTATGTTAGAGGCTGAGTTCACAGTTGAGTGTCATTGTGAGAGGTTGGAACCTTAAAGGACAGGTCCAGTGGGATCACTGAAAGTATGCCCTTGAAGGAACTACTGAGACCCCACCCCTTCTCTTTTTCATTTTTCTTCCCATCTGGCATGAGGTGAGAATCATTGTTCTGCCATGTGCTCCCTCTGAGATATGCCTACTCCCCACAGCCCAAAAGCAACTGGGTCAACTGGCTATAGATTGGCATTCCAAAACTGTAAGCCACTCTCTGTTTTCTTCACAAGGTCATGATTTCAGGCATCCATCCCATGAATGGACACCGTTTCTGACGCACATTCTTCACCACTCCTCAGCAGGTCACCTGAGGGCCAGCCCAGTTGCCCACTGCAGCCCAGCCACAGTCCCTGCTGACTTTTCTTACCATTTTCTCAGGTCCTCGCCTTGCTTTCTGAAATTGCTTTCCCAGCAAATCACCTGCATCGGATGCATATTCCAGACTCTGCTCTTAAAACAGCTCAAACTCAAATCAACACCGACTTGATGCCCTTGACGCCCGGCTACCATACAAATTGCCAGCTCGCCCTCTACCCTGCACACAGGAGAAAAAAAAAAGATGCTTGCTTCTTTGAACACCAACCAACCCAGCTATTTAGTCTTACTGTGATCATAAGTTGAATGCTGCTTCTCCATTGTTCCCTGCCATGGAAATCCCAGGATCTAAGACCTCCTCAGGAATTTCTGCATTCAGGATTCATTCTCTCTTATGCAAGGCTGCAGTCAACCAAATCGACAGCTAGGGCTCCCCGAGAAAGGTGTTTACAAACTTGTCACCAGCCTCTGCTCTCCCAGCTATGTCCCAAACAGCGGCTTCACTGCTCCAGTTTGGTTCTTTTGGAAACAGAAACTCTGACTCGGTTATTCCCCTAACCTAGGAAACTTTCTCTAAAGGCCCCACTGAGCCCCACTCCTAACTGCTGTCAAGTGCCACAGGAGTGAGTGACACTGGTCACAAGTAGCTGAGGAAAAACAAGCGTTGGCTGCCCCAGGACAAATGCCACAGTGGTAATATTAAAAAGAGGTTGGATGGGGAGGAATGATTTGTTCTAGGTTTACCGAGTCCATTATCTTCAAGTACTGAAGTTCAGATATTTGAAGCCCACACAGCCTACACTGGTCACATGCCATAGGGACAGTGTGATGAGGATATGGGTTGTTTCCGTGACTCTAGAATTTCCCAGCATCCCTTTGAAGGCGATCCTCCCTCCTGATCACCAGTCACCAGTCCCTGGAAACCGCTGACTATCTTGAGCCACTAGTTTGGCTTTCCTAGACTTTTCCACAAAGGCATCAAGCAATGTGAGTTCATTTACCTGCCTTCCTTCACTTTGTCAGCATGGTGCTGGGCTCTCCACGCCCCATGCCTTCCCCTTGCTCAGCAGCACTCAGCACTCAGGCTGCTCATTCACCAGTCAATGATTCAATTGACCCATTTCCAGTTGAATCTGTCTGATAGGGACAGGGACAGTGGCATTTGAGTATGTGTGGAGCTGTGATTCATTTCTTCTAAGAAATCACCTATGTGTGGACTACTATGTAGCATGAATATTTAAAAAAAATTCAGAGACAAATATTAGGGTTTAACCTGAAGATCAGAAAGGCGAAGCAGCCAAGCCACTGGACAGCTCTTACCTCTAAGAAATCTTCAGACTGAAGAGAGTGACTTCCTGTCTCATCCCGCCTTATAGTCCTCTCTAGTGCTTTTATTTAAGGTGTGCACCACCACTGCCTGGCCTGTACAGCTGACTAGTGTGGCTGCTTTGCACTGACCTTATACAGGCAAGCTTTATTTATTAGAATACAAATGAAATATTATGTCACTAATGGGTCGTATTTCAGTGTATTTGCCCTATTACCATGAGGTTTTCCAAAGTGTTAGGACCATTTCACTTTCCTGTCAGTAGACTGTAGAAATTCCCATCGCCCCTCAAAGTCACAGCCATGTGATGAGAGGCTGTCTTCGTGTGCTTTATAGTTATATTTCTTTGATGCGTGGTACATTGGACAGCTTTTCATGTGATTATTGTTCCACTTAAACTACTGCTAAACAACTATCCCAAAATACTCTTAAGGGATGCATCTACCCCTAGGGTGGATCTAATTATCCCTAACTTGTAGATAAAGATCTGAGCTCCTTTGGAGTGGTTAAATGACTGAACCGCATTGCATTTTGCAGAACTGGGGTTAAGACAGTACACTGTCCCCACGTTCCTAAAGGGCGTCGCAGATAGGGAATACCAGTGACCTCAGACAGGCTAGTGGCAGAGTCTGACTTGTCTACTTTGTCATCATTTGACGTTAACTGTCTGGCATTGCCCCTCTAATCAGCTAAGTCCTTGCTGTTGCTACCAGATGTAACAGATGGTGTTGTCATCATCTGTTAGCAAGCCTGACAGTTGCTTTGCTGGGAAGCATTCCCCCTCCACCGATGTGGTACACTTGGGGTTTGTAGGAAGGAAGCCTCTCATTTGTGGCCTGAACCTGAGAGCACATGCAAAGGGCCCCATGTAGCTCTGCTCTCTGTCTCCAATCTGTTGATGCCGCAGATGCTTTCTGCCCAATCGAGACGTGCTTTTAACTAAAGGTTTAGACTCCTGCAAGTGTAAATGTCTGCTTGAACTGTTAGCAGAGATGGAAGAGGGGACCTTAGGGGAACCAGACCCCACGGGAGGTAGCAAGAAGGTAGGAAGGCACATGAGAGGCAAATGAGGTGATATGAAATCAAATACAGACACTATTGGGCTTCCCAGGAAACAGTTCTCAGGAGGCAGAGGTCAGTGCCATCCCTCGTTGGGGAACTAGAGCATAGAAGGGAGGATCTGTGTACCGGCTAGTCTTTCAAATCGTAAAGGGAAACCTCACCTTCTGGGAGGTTTAATGGAGAGGGAGACTCAGAAACAATGGTCTGATAGAAGAGAGAGGCTGCTACCCTAGTTGTGTGTGTATGACTATGGGTGCACATGTATGAATGAGCACATCCATGTGTGTACATACACAGGGCATACATGCATATGTACATCCATGTGTTTATACTCACGTCATGAGCATGTAGAACATGCTGTGTGCAAAGGCACAGTGTATATGTGTGTGTGTGTGTGTGTGTGTGTGTGTTGAGATGTGTGTGTATGGTGGATATATAAATGATGTTTGGGGTTCGTGTGTTGAGTGTAAGGAAGAGGTATCAATGGGAAGATTCCCGCAAAGGCATCTCTCTTGTTCTTATTGGTCCTTTACTCTTTGGGACAAGTTAACTGTCTTCAAGTCCAGAGTGTTTTGAATGAAGACAGCAAAAGGACACTCTAAGGCACCATGTCTGAGAAATAAGCCTTTGTGTGAGGAGAGGTGCACAGGGCTCCCCTCTCTTTGGGCCTTCACATCTAGATTAATGGTTTTTGTGCTTTTCTTTAGGACTCCCATCTCACTCAGAGACCAGCACCCATTGCCACAGCCACAGACATTGGCTCTTCCTCTTCCTTCTCCTTTTGAAAGGTTTTCATTTGTAAAATGGCTCGTTGATCTTTTATTTCTATATGTATATGGTTGTGTGAGCTTATGTGCCCCATAAGCTTGCAGGATCCCATGGGGCAGAGGAGGGCACTGGATCTCCTGGAACTGGAGTTAGACAGCTGTAAGTTGTCATGTGGGTTCTGGGAATTGAACCTCAGTCCTCTGGAAGAGCAGCCAGTGGTCTTAAGCCCCCAGCCATCTCTCCAGTCTCTCTGTCATCTTTGAAGTACCTGTTGCTGTACAAAATGGTCAGAGTCTGAGGTGCCCAGATAGCCATCAGCTCAATCTGATCCTGACACCTTGTGTGCTCTACGGACATGCATTGAGACACCACATTGGCTGGACCCAGTGGCTGAGACTTGAAATCACAGCTACACGGGAGATGGATGAGGTAGGAGGATGACAAATTCAAGGTCTGCCTGGGCTTTACATGAATTCAAGAAACTGAATGAGATCCCATCTAGAAACAACAAAAATACGAAAAGGGTTTGGGGATGTAGCTCAGAGGGAGGGAAGAAGTTTGCAAACTGGGTACTAGAAAAAAGGAAAGAACTAGAAAGACCACATCATATCTGACCCTGTGTTAATGTAGCTATGTGCCAGTTAAACATAAAAGTAACTAAAACTGAGAAGAGCTTTTGTTCGCAGTATGCCTGATTAGAGCAGCCCCAAGTCCTGGGTACCTAAAGCAGCCCTCTCCACAACCCATGGCACGACCCACGCTGGGCCAGCCTGTTTTAGCACAGCACCCTCGCTGCGTGGAACTGAGCCATGTAGGATGCAACCTGGTACGCAGTTTTGAGAATCTGTCTGGGCCATTTTCCCATGTAGCCAAGGCTGAAGACAACGGTAGAGACAGAAGTTCCTGGCCCACAGAATCTGGGGAAATGCCACCAACAATAAGACAACAAGGTGGGCTTCTGCCAGGAATTCTCACTGTTCCTCAGGTGTTTGGATAGCTCCATTGTCCCAAGTATAAGCATGCTGGGCCTCCCTGGTCCCCTAGCATATGAAACGCTCACACACATCTTTGATACTTACAACCCTTTGGGTAAGTGAAGAGTGGACGTGGACTTTTCATTAGGAAACTGGAAGGAAGATGAATATTACGATGTGAAGAAGTAGTCACTTCAGACCTGTTTTAAACATTCCAGCGCCCAACAGGCAGAGATGGCACATTTCCATGGGAAAGTCTGCTCGTCTTCCAGCCGCAGCAGTAGTCTGGGGTTTGCGTTCTCTGGTACATACAATAAAAGCACTTGAGATGCAAGGAAAATCCGGTGATAAAGTGCTGGTTTGGTCATTTAGTGGTGTCACAGTCACCACTCTCACACCAACAGTGCCTGTGAGAGCCCATCATCAGCCGTAAACAGGCTATATTTAGATGACTTCCCATTCTGTCTCCTTCCCAGACCTGGCCAGGGCTATGGTGGCTTCCCACTCAGTCATTTTTGTCCTTTGGGTCTTGTTCCCTCATAATCCAGGGTTTCTCACTTTTCCCAGGCTTCATGGAAACCACTGTGTGGTTGGACATCAGCATAGCGCCCCACCCAATCAGACAGTGGGTAGCTCTGGCCACAAGGAGGGTGAATTCATGATGTTGGGGCTGTGTGGTCCAGCCTGGCTGCAGCTCACCCTCCAGATGCCACCCAGGCACTAGGTCACAAGGACTCTGAGGTTCCCCATAGTCTGAGTGTCCTGCTTCCAACTCCCAGCCTACTTTTAGGTGGTGATGTGTGGGGTGCAGCAATAGTCAGGAGCAGGGGCAATGAGGACTTCGGGAGGAGGCTGAGACTCATACTGAGCAGACTTTCAGTAGGTCGTGGCTAACTATACTCAACTGCATTGCTTTCTGTTCTGAGACACCAAAACAAGAATTTGCCTTTTTTGTAAAGCTCCCAGGTGTGTATGACTGTCACATCAGTCACGAGATAGCTGTGATAAAAAAAAAAAACCTAGAAAATTCCATTTGGCCAAGAAACAGCATGATAATTCTACTTGGCGAAATAGATACAGAATTGAATGTAGGGACTTGAACAGAAGTCTGCGTTGATTTCCATGACAGTGTTATTTGTGGTAGCTCAAAGGGGAAAATAAATGTCCACTGACAGGCAGATTTCCACAACAGTGGTAATTACGGTAGCTCAAAGGGAGAAAGCAACCAATGCCCGCTGATAGGCAGATGGAGGAGCAAATGAGAGGCATCTGTGAAGCGGATGCCATTCAGCCTCAAACAGGAAAGAAACTGTGATGCGTGCTATTTGGATGGGGTTGATCACTTCATGCTACACGGAAGCACACCAGTTGAGAAAGGGCAAGTACCGTGATTCCACTTCAGTGGGAGAACTCAGGGTGTTAAATTCATGAGGACCAAACAGAGAATGCTGGATGCTGAGGGCTTGGGAGTTAGTGTTTAGCAGCTGCGGTTTTGGTCTGAGAAGAAAAGAACCCAGGGACTAGGTGGTGGGTTGGCTGCACACGTGCAAAAGTTCTTTTGGACAGTAGCTGCCTCTATAAATGGTATGATGGACAGCTTTATATTCGATACATTTTCCTACCATTACAAAAAGACGTCTTAAAACCAGTAGACACTAGCTTCCATGGTAGAGGAACTACCCTTCCCCCGCCATTTCAGCTTGCCAGGCCCACGGTGGCGAAGGGCTGAGGTTTCTGAGCCTAGTGCAGCATGCACATACATTCCTCGTTGTGTTTATTTAGGTTTTCCTTTCCTGGATTGTGTTATTTATTGCTTCATCCCCAAACATCTCTCATCTGGGGCTGGAGAGATCTCAGAGGTTAAGAGCACTTTTGCTGCTCTTGCAGAGGACCCTTGTTCAGTCCCCAGTATCCACACTGTAGCTCAACTGTTTGTAACTCCAACTCCAGGGGATCTGATACCTTCTTCTGGTCTCCCTAGGTGACGGGCACACATGTGGTATACAGTCATACATGTAGACAAAACCCATGTACACACAAAACACGAATAAATTAATCTTAAAAAAATTAATCAGCAACGAAACATCACTTGTTTTCAAGACTAACACTTCTATTTATCCAGCAATTATATCCCCCCACACACAAAAAATGCACAGCCATAATGAAGCTTTTTTTTCTTTGCTTTGTTTTGAGCCAGGCTTCCTGTAGCCCACCCAGACTGGCTCAAACTCTCTGTGTAGCAGTGACCTTGAACTCTGGGTCCCCAGGCTTCCATCTCAGGTTGCTGGTGTGACCGGCCTTTGCTGCTGCCCCCAGCTTTGGAGTCCTGACACGTCTACACAGTGTTTTTCTACTTCACATGAGTTCGCCTTCACAAAGCACTTCCTTCGGAGGGAACTCCAAGGGCTCTTTAAAGAACCCATCTTTCCCACACAAGAGTGTGGCAGGATGACAATCAGGAACCTTTTAGTTTCCGAAAGAACAGAGAGCTAAGTATCCAAGATTGTACTGCTTGGAGTGAAAAACGCCAAAGGAATTTGCTGTTCTGGACTCTAGTCCTCCACCCAATTCCCAAGCACGCTGCAGGTTTCTTCCCACTCTAGGCTGGAGGAGTTTACGTTGAGCCACTGGAACTTTTAAAGGGACAGCCTGGGAAAGAGGCTTCACCACAAGGACACATTTGGCTACCAATGACTATTCTTACTGGACCTAGAGGGAAGTACTGAAGCCAGAGTTTTGGTTCATGGAACACCTAGATTATAAGTTTATAGACTACACAATGTGAAAACTAAACATAAAAACGTACAATAATGGAATGTGGTATTTTTGCCCAATGCAAAAAAAAAAAAGTAACAAACTGTTACACTCTGAAACAATGTAATCTTTACGTGGGTTTTTCTCCTTTGTGTCTTCATGACCTCAGAGCTTCATGGGAGAATTCTTCACATTGCTTAATTATGATTTCTTTGGGATTGGGGGGCAATTTAGTACAGAGACCCCGAGGTGCAGCCTGCACGCTATGGGCGTCTTCCTCAAATGAACCACCAGAGGGCAGTGTTGTCATTCACTAGCACTCTGCCCCAGCCCCCGTGGGGGCTCCCGAGCTCTTTCCAGCTTCTAGTGCTTACAGTATTTTGTGTTATTATTTTTTTGATTTATAAAGCACTGTTCCTCAGCAGATACCTCCTCCTTTCCCTGTGCCCAGTTTCAGAGAACCTTGCAGAAGCAATCATGAATAAAAAGTACAAGTCCCTCAAAGCACAAGGTAGTGGACAGATAGGAGTGTTCAAGTGGCTGTACGCAACACAAAAAGGTAGATGGGGTAATAAAAATGAAGAACCTGATCAAAACATCACAGTGATAAGTGTCCAGAGATAACAGGATACGGTGGAGTTGGCAGGTTGCTGTGTCCAGCCAGGAAGATCAGGGCCCCTCGAAAGCTATTTGCCCCAAGCCTCCTAGCTCCACAACCAGGCTGCCACATTTCACTTTCGGCAGTTCTCACAACCCTCCATCAAAGTGGGTGTTTGTTAGCTTCGTTGTTTGCCAGATGAAAAACAAAACCAAACCGTAGGTCAGATGTTCAAGGCTACACAGCCAAACTAGACAAACTCAGGAGCCGGGTCACACACTGCCAAAGTCTCCAAAACACCACTTTCTGGCAAGTGTTTTGGTGGCGTCCTGAGCAAGGCTGGGTGACTAAGCACCCAAGGGTGAGCCACAGGAAGGATGTTCACCTTTCTCTTGCGACAGTTCTTGGGAGAAGGAGAGAGATCTAGCGCTGGCCTTGTCTACTTGCTGTCTCAGCCCAAGCGGGACAGGAGGCCTGGATGGCACTGGTCTAAAGTGGTCCGACTTCCATCCTGCTCTTGTTCTTCCTTCTCTGCACAAGAAACAGGGGGAGGTAGGAGAAGTCACAGCCCCGAGGGGCAAGGAGAAGACCTCATCTGAGAACACGTCCAGAGACCAGTCAGAACAGGCCTCAGAGGATGACATAGGCCATTGTCAGGCAGGACAAGCAGGTGGCATCTAAACTGGGCTAGCAAAAGGGGCAAGTTCGTGCTGTGGGAGAGAAAACCCTCCAAGTGAGCCATGTAAAATAGCTTCTCTTATTATTTAAATAAAAGCAGTGTTTTGCAGTGGGTTGAGAAATCTCTATTACGAAATTCTAAGACATGGTGGGAAAAGTTACCAGGAAAGGTTGATGGCACAGTAAGACTTGACTGGGTGGAAAGATACAAAGGACAGCTGAGGAAATTGGATGTCAGTGCACCCCTCTACTCCACTGGGGTTTGGGTACGGATGACACCCCACGGGGGCTCCCCAGTCCTCTCGGGAATGTAATCTAAAGACAGGAAACCTTGCCAAGGGGATTTGTCACCAGCTCACCTGTCAGTTTTCTAAAAATTGGATCCCAAAGAATGGAAGGTGGGGGTGTGGCCGGGGAAATAAAGAACAAAGGAAGGTGCCGTGGGTAGAGAGCTCAGCCTTGTGTGTGGCTGAGCTGGCGTTTCCATGGTGGGCCCAGGTTTCGGTTGTGCAACCACCAGTCAACTGTCATCCCTCAACAATGAGGGCTCGCTAGCCTATTTTTGTCCAACACGTCGTGGACTCCATTCAAAAGCTCTCTGGTGCCAAGTTAGAGCTAAGACAGGTTTGAGTCATAGCCACCTGGCTCTGCCCTTGGTGGGTGGCACGGGCAGGGCAAGCAAGGTAGCCTGGCGTGCCATGTGGGGGTATGTGCTTGTGACTTGGGCTGGCTTCCATCCTAAAAGCTGGATGTGTGGAAAGAACATTCTCTGTCAGTGCCCATAGGCCCCCTGCCGCCCTTGCAACCCGTGTCAGAGCATTAGGAGGTGGCACCAAACTCATCAGCTCCGGTTCTCCTGGGGCTGTCTACCCTGAGAGAAGCACTTCTGAATCTCTCTGAGCACTTGGAGTGTTTAAAACAATTTGTTTAAAGCCTTCGCCACTTTACTTTCTGAGCCTGCTTCTAGATGTCTGGCATAAAAATTACTGACTTTCCGTTTCAGATAACCCAAGGAGATAAAAACTATTACATCCATTCTGCAGATTTTGAAACTGAGGTCCTCATTAGCTGAATTTTGGGGGTTAGGTTTTGAATCTGAAGTCAAGTTTCTGATTTGGAACCCTTTGTTCCTTCCCCCTTTCCCATGTTTTCTTCTCATTAAAAACACTTCATAGGTTTGGTAAAATAAAGTGAAAATTCAACCCAAACGCCACCCTCTATGGATAATCAGGAATGAAGAATGAGTTTGTACATGCGGGTAATCCCAGGAAAGCTGAGGCAGAAGACTGTGAGCTCAAAGACAGCGTTGGCCTCAAAATAAATAAGTAGATGATAAATAGATGATAGATAGATGATAGATAGATAGATGATAGATAGATATATAGATGATAGATAGATAGAAGATAGATAGATAGATAGATAGAT
>LOEQ01006902.1:21362-33771 GCA_001685075.1 Bramus lutescens | reverse complement strand
TCCCGGCCCCACAGCACCCTGTGGGTGGGGAGAAAGCCAGAAAGGAGAGCCAGCTGGTGAAGGCGCCAGGCCTTGCCTTTTTCCCTAGTCACTAAGCAGTTCTCTCCTCCCTGCAGGCACTTTACCGCTGAGATTCAGGGCGAAGGTATTTGAAGTCATGCCAGTAAAAGCTCTGGAAACGGGGATGGGAGCTTGTGCTGGAAGCCAGGACAGAGCCCCATGCTGATTCCCTATTCCTCTTATTTATTTGCATGATCTGAACTAATTTCTCAGCTGTAATCGACACCACCCACCACCTAGGAACTTCCCAGAAGTGTCCAGCAGGGAAGGGGTGGGAATGAGAAAGAATGTACCAAACTCTTAGGCAGTGTCCGTGTAACCTAAAGACTATTCCCAGACTGTCACAGCTGATTTAAAAAAAGGAAAATATGTTGGCAACAAATAATCAATGGAGGATGCCCAGTTTTATAAGAGGGCAGAGATGTGACTTTATCAGAGAGTGAGTGGCCACGCACACAGACTTACATTCTGGTCATCTTCCTTTGGATTTGTTTGCATTCATTCTGATCCTTAAAAGTTATTAGAGCTTGAGGTGTCGCTTGATTGTAGGCTACTTGCTCTGCTGGAGCAATGTCTGTGCTTCATTTCCAATTCTTAAAACAAAACAAAACAAAACAAAACAAAAGAAGTCTGCATTAGAAAACTTAAATGCATGTTGCTAAGTGAAAAAAGCCAGTCTGACATGACCATACTGTGTAATTCCAACAAAATGCCACCATGGGAAGGACAAAATAAAGGAAATAGTAAAAAATAAAAGTCAAAGAAGAGAGAGAGAGAGAGGCTTAAGCAATTACTCAGTGAAATTCCTCAGTGTGATACTGTGATCGACATACGCCACTATGCACTTGTCCAAATCCAAGCCCCTATAACACCCAGAGTGAATGCTTAGGGAAACTTTGGTGAGCTTGGTGATGATGATATATCTATGTAGACTCATCAGTTTTAACAGATGCACCCTAGGGTGGGTGCTGATGAGGTGATGACTGTAAACCCGGAGGATAGGAATGTATGATAAATCTTCATACCTTCTGTTCAATAATGCTTTGATCCGAAGATTGCTCTAAAAATAAAGGCTGATAACAATGAATTATAACCATTATCTGTGTTGGGTATGGTGCTGTTTAACTGTAATTCCAGCACCTTGATGCCAAGATAGGTGGGCCCATGCAAGTTTGGGGCTAGCCTGAGCTATGGAACAAGTTCAGCATAAGCTACATGGAGAACCTCTCTCTAAAAACAATCAGACCAGCAAATAAATGCTGATTATCTAGGGAGGTAGTGCCCTATGGACACAGAGCTTGAGGAGATGTCTGGAGTGGTGTCCACACAGCACTGTGGACACACTTCCTACTACTGCATTGCACACTTGGCCTATTTTATAGTGTGCATTTCACCGTAACTAACGATTATCATTTATTTTGGTGACTGACTTGTGGATGTTTCTTTCAACTCTATGAATGCCTCGCCAGCCTCTCTGCCCTGGTCCTGCTCTCCCGTCTCAGAAGAGAAGCTGCTGGGTGCTATGGTGGAGAGTTCTCACATCTCTCAGAGTTGCTATCTGTATTGCATGCAGACACCAAGTTGTTTGGCTATTAAGGAATTGATCACCAAAAGCTTGTTAAATAAATGCTATTTTACCTTAAAACATGCAAAGGATTAGAGAGAATCTGAATAAGTGTGATGCAGGGAGAAAGACAAACACAATGGCCTGTGCTCTCCATGGGGTACCCATTCCAGGATCCTAAAAGGACACCAAAGTCCACACATGCCCAAGTCCCATATGTGAAATAAATAAATGTTTGCATAGAACCCACCCAAAGCTTCCTCAGCACTTTAAATCATGTCTTGCTGACTTAAAATATGTAATACCAGAACATCAATCTTGTTATACTGGATTATTTAAGGACTAATGAGGATAACTCTTCACATGTTCAGTAAAAGCTAAATATTTATTTTCAAATACTTTGCATCACTGGTTGGTCTAAGTGGAGGATTTAGAACCAGAAGGTTAGGAGAGCTAACACTACGACGACAACGTGCCTAATGGGCATTTTCTGTGGAGTGATGGATGGCTCAGCCTTCCTAGCTTAAAGCAACATGTGTGCAGGACTGGGTTTCTGCAGCTCCCAGGGTCCACAGCATGGCAGGGCTGGGCTTTTGTTCTCACTGAAAGCTAATGTCAAGCTAAGGGCTGAGCAGAGTCTTCTGGAGGTTGTGGAAAGAAGGGCCTTTCCATCTCCTTTACAGCAGGGACAGAACCCAGTGCCTGTCATTGTGGAACCGAAGGCCCCATTTCCTGACTAGTCCTTGTGTCGCTCCTCCATGACTTGCAGTAGTTCCTTTGTGGCACTGTGGTGAGTTCCTGATACCTTCCAAGAGAGAAAGCTTACCTGGGCTCAGGTTCGGTCCACCATGTTGGGAAGGCATATTCATGGCTGTGGGAACACACAGCAGAGGCCCCACACATCAAGCTAGGCTAGGAAGCAGGGAGTGGCCGTGACTAGGGCTGGATACTATGTTCAGAGGATCACTCCTATGACTTACTAGTACCCTCTAGGCCCCTCACCTTAAAGGGTTCCCAGTTTGCTCAAATAGCATGACCATCTGGGAACAAGCATTCAAAACTTCAACCTCTGGAGAGTTTTGCAGATTCAACCCATGGCTTCTCTCTCCCCCTCTCTGTGTGTATGATGTGCATAAATTTGTGTGTTTGTATTGTGTTAATTGCACAAATGTGATTTGCGTGCACACACAAGAATGGGGACCGGAGGCTGATGTCACTTCTTTTCCATATCACTCTTTGCATTAAACGATGAGGCAGGGTCTCTCCCTGAACCTGGAACCCACCCTACTTTGGCTACCCAACTGGGTTTGGCCACCATCCCATCCAGCCTTTTGCATGTGCTCTGGGCACTTGACCTCTAGTCCTCCTGATTTTCTGACAACCGCTTAACCCTCTAAGACATCTCCCTCCATCTTCTAAGGATGAGTTGGGTTTTCCTCTGCTTCTTTCATCTTTGAGCCCTTCCAGGTAGGGACTCTCACCCAGATGCAGAGGATGCAGGTAACCCAGGCAGCTCCACAGGAAACCTTTGTTTTAAGGTGAAGTGGTTCTGGGCCAGAGCAGCATCTGTAAAAACCCTTCACAGCCTTACTTAGTGTTGAGCTGAGTGACAGGGAGGCGGATGTAGAGCATGACCAGACCTGCGCCTGCCCTAGTGGCCTTTGGAATGCGTGAGGCTATTAGGTCAGCAGCTTTGGGGTCCTCCCAACCTGTGCTTGCTCTTCCCACATGGATGGCCAGCTTGACCTCCGTGCTTTGCTACTGCAGACAGCCCTGAAAGCCACAACAGCTACACCTCCAAGGCCTAGATGGAGAGCTGTGGAGGCCTGTCTCTCTTTCCAGGCAGTGTGAACTTGGGCCAAGACCACCAGCGCAGGTGGTAATTGTGACAATTCTCTTTGAGATCAGATTACCGGCTGACCCCATCCCCTCCTGTCACACTCAACCCCCACCCCTCCTCAGATGGGAATGATTTGTGGACCTTAAGTAAGTGTGCTCCAGAGGCAGAGCTCTTCCTAGGTACTTTCAAATGCCATTTGGCTCAGTGCAACCCCCACCTCTCATTCTCCAGACATGTAGCACACTTTGGCGATGCTGGTGATGATTGCTCTGAGTTAGTAGTTCAGAGGTGTGCGTCTTTCTAATGGACGGAACAAAGAGAAAGGGAAGTGTGCCGATTACCAAAATTGTGATTTCGGTTAGGGGCATTAACTAAAGTTTGCTTTTGTTCTCTGAGGAGAAAGACTATGCTAATTGTAAAAACATGGCAGATTATTCTGCCTGAAATACTGGAAAGGATTAAAAACCATTTCTAGGTAATCCATGTACTAAGTATCAACCTTTTGCTTACTGGATGAAGCACTTTCTGCTTGCTCCTCATCACTTCCACACCAAGAAGGGGGCTTCTTCCTCTTGACTCCAAAGTAGCTTTTGTGAATGAAACTGTCCCTGCTATCAGGGAACTTTCCAGAAATGGGGCCCATGGTGGGCTCCACGCCCTTCCTCTTCTCCCCACTTCAGCAGTGAGTGTCTGCACCAGGTCTATTGTTCGGGGTGGGAGAGGTCAGGCTCTGCGGGTACAAATCTTACCACTAGAGATCTGCAAAGCCCTTGTAAAACTGTCGTTTAAGAGACTGGCATAGCATAAAGTGGACAAGGCAGATGCTCCTACCCTGTTGTCCTGGGAATCCAGGACCTCCGGAAATGAATCCTTGCATCAAAGTCACTGCATCATGCCACATACTTGCTAGAATCCCTCTAAGCACTATCCATACAGCCTGTCTGAAGAATTCACCAGTCTTCTGGGCATGTCAGGTCACTATGGTTATGGTTAGAGTCTTTGAAGTGTTCCTTTAGACTTCTTATGAAGTATCTTGGGAAATCTTCCTTCTTAAGACTTAAGAATAACAGCTCTATTCTCTCCCCCCTGCCCCCTCTAGTTCTAAGGGCTCAACTCAAGGCTTTCCATGTGCTAGGCAAATCTTTACTTCACGCCTGCACTTTTGCTCTTTTTAGTCACTATGTCAGTTTTACCTGCCAATAGGCTGCAGACCCCACTGCCCTTTACCCTGCAAAGAGCAATCTATTGCTCCTCTGTAGCATCTGAGATCCTACTTGATTTGGGCAAGTTTGAAATAGATAATATGCTACCTTTAGAGCAATTTTAAGATTGACAGAAGGGTTGACCGGGAAGTACTAATTCTCACACACCCTGATTCTCTGCCCCACCTCTACCGGTTTTCTCCACTATTACACTTCTGTTAGTGCATTCTGTTTGTTACAGTTGAGAAGTCCTAAGGTTTGCATTTTAAGGGCTCCCCAAAGGCCCATGTGTTACAGGCTTGGTCCTCAGCTTGTCACTACTGGCTGCTATGGGACTCTTAAGGGGTGAAGTCTCCTGGGAGCTTTTAAGTAATGGAAACTTGTGGCCTTAAATATATTCTGGTGCCCTGGTCTCTTCCTTCTCTCTCTTCCCAGATGCTGCGAGGGAAGCAGGCCGCTCTGCTGTATATTCCCAACCATGGTATTGTGCCCTGCCAAAGTCACAGAGACAATGAGACATGGCCTAGAACCCCTAAAACTATGAGCCCCAACAAGCCCTTTCTCATATTAGTTGAGACAGCAATGAAAAGTGGATCAATGCAAAGTGGATCAGGTCTTGATGCATCATTGTTAACTGAGCTCTGGAGTTTGTGCTTTGGTTCATTCTCTGTGTTGTAACTGTTTAGGGTTTGTTACCTAAACAAACAAACTTAACAAAACTTGTTAAATGTGTGGTGCCTTGTAGGTTTACTGCCATGGAAATCCACCCTGTTCACACACTCATCCTTCCCTTTCTCGCAACCCTCGGCATCGCTGACAATTTTACTACTTTTATACTTTTGCATTTTCAAGAATGTTTCACAGTTGGGGTAACTTCATATGCAGCATTTTCAGATTTGCACCTTTCATCTAAAAATATACAGCAAATGCTTGATATAAGAAAATTATTGTCTGTCACCTGGGTAACTGAATTAGTCTCCATTCTGCTGCTGTAATAAAATACCTGATGAAAGCAACTGAAGGAAGGATCTGTTCTTGCTCACAGGTCCCCAACAGTCACCGTCCATCATGATGGGGAAGACACAGCAGCAGGGATGTTAGGCGGGATCAGCCGTCAGGATGCTGGCTGCGGCTCACAATTCATCTGTACACAGGAAGCAGAGAAAAAACCGGAAGTGGGGACAGGGCATCTAATCTCAAAACCTGCCTCCGATGATGCACTTTCTCCACCAAAGCTCCTAAAGGTTCTATAACTGTCCTAAATGGCCTCACCAGGTAGGGATCAAGTATTCAAACATACGAGCCTATGGGGGATGCTTTCTATTCAAGGCACAACAGCAATCAAGTGGATTCTACACGTGCGCTTTCATTAACGGAGACAAACACCACCATTTGTAGGAAAAGGGTGATTTTCTTCATGTTTCAGTAATTTTGGTTATATGTGTGTCACATGCACACTGCATTTGTCTATGACTGGTCAAATCAACAACTTTCTCAGAAGTAGGAAAAGTCAGTTTGATGACCATTCTGAGTGCACTCTCACCAGCTGTCAACATTTTGGATCTTTCTGTACAGCAGGCAGAGCATTTAACAACTCACACGTGCGCTCTGCGTACTCACAGTTTTGGCCTTCCTTCTCCCCTTCTCCCACAGAGGGGAAGAATTGGAGGCTTACCATTGTCACCTATCAGCAGGTGGCAGTGTTGGGCTTGGGACCCAAGTTAGTCTTTGATCAGTCTCTAGATTTAACCACCTACATGGACCAGTCTTCAGCTCACTCTGGGATTAGAGCAAACTCCACTGTGTGTATCATGAATAGACTCCCTACACCTCAATGGACCATTTTCTCACAGCCTCTGTGTCTGGCACACTTTTGCTGCATGAAGAATACAGTGACATTAAATAAATAAAATGTCAAGTGTTTTAAACTGAACTTTGTCCTGTATAAGTGCTACTTGTTTAACGGGGTCCCCCCCCCATGGCTTCTGCTCCAAGTAAAGCCAGAGACCTTTATGCAGTCATTCTTTCTCAGACATGCTCAAACTCAGCCTTATATCAGAGAGGGAATGGTGAATATTAGTAATCAAATAACCATAATCAAAGACTCCAAGTGCTATAGTGGAAGTCGCCACCGGCACAACAAAGTGACACAGCAGGAATTAATAAATTCTGCCTGTGTGTCATGGCAGGATGCACCCAGATGTTGCTTGGACTGATATTTAACAAGTATTATTGAGATGCATCAATGAAGAGTGGTGAAGAATAGCTGATCTGTCACATCCCTGGGTCTACACAAATGAGGTTGAGAAAATATTCCCCAGCCAGACATTGCCTCTCTGCTGAACATGTACAAACCTTTCCTGGCCATAATTCCCTACACAATGCAGTAGAATTAATTACATGTTATTCACAATGTATTAGTTATTACAAGTCATCCAGAGATGATTTTAAAAATATTGGAATATATGATGGGTTATATAAAACACAATTGCATTTATGTAGGGGATAGGCATATCCTGATATTCTGAATCCTGAAGCAATCTTGATCCTCTGAGGACCCAAAGGGACAGCTATTCGTGTAATATGTGTATGAGGGTGGGCGGTGTAGTGGCACACTTGGTGAGTATGCCACGGTTGGCATACCTGAAGACTATGATTTGAAAGGAGAATGGGGGTGAGGGATTGGAGACCAGTGGCTAGGGAGTGGGACAAGGATGGAGAGGGTGTAGCTATGAGGCATGTAAGACATGAACTTGAGAAAGCACAGTATTTGTGGTAAACATTAACTTCCATCTGGGATGTTTTCTGCATCTTAAAAATACCCCTTCTCAATTCCTCTCATTGTCCTGATGCCATCATCAAATTCTTCAGTGATGTGATGTTTAGACCAACACATTTTGTTGTTGTTGTTTTGACCGCATTCTCTAAAAAGTGTTATTTTCCCTAATAGATGCAGGAAGTTCAGTTTTGAAAGACAAAAAAAAAATAGCTTTGAAAACAAAGCATTTCCTCTGCTGAATTCAGAGCCCAGGAAAGTCTGACATGAGTCATCGGTCCCAGGCACATCCTGGCTCTGCCACTAACTACAGTACAGCCCCAGGCCGTCACCTGAGCCTTCGGGACCCCAGATATTCCCATCGGAAAACTGCATGGTGGGACAGATCGCCATTCAGATCTCTTTCAGATTCTTCATGGAAGGGCGGCTTTACCCCACTGGCTGAGCGCTTTTACCACACACAGACCTAAACACTAATGACCCTTGAGGACAGACTGCTGTTTGGACTGTGGATGGGGTCTTTGTTGTGTGCCAGTCTTCTACCTAACTCAGCTGGAGTCCATTAGTGTAAAGACAACTCCCAGGGCCCAGGCATCAGAGTTACCAAAGGGAAACCACAANNNNGGTGTGGTTAAATCCCAGTGGCTTCCAATGGCAAGTCTGGTGGAGGGCAGGCAGCACAAAGGTGATGTGTTCCCATTTTTATCTTAAGTAAAAGTGTTCTATTTGGTGTGCCTGCCAAAATAGGGTCTCACCAGATACACAGATACATAAAGTATACTCAAGTAGCATTGGTACCTCTAGATTTTCCCTGAGGGCTTTAAAAACAGCAGAGGGGTTGTCTCAGACTTAGAAGCTGACAGGTGCTCTCATTCTCTCTCTCTCTCTCTCTCTCTCTCTCTCTCTGGAACACATTCATTTTTCTCAGTCCCTTTAGTTTCTGAATGTCAGCAATAAGCCTTCTATGAAATAGTTTCTTATAGTTACCACGAAATCTCAAGAGTCTGGTGTCCAAGGTCATTTGCCACACAGACTGAATGGAGCCAAGCTTCAGCCACGGAGAAGAACTTTTCATAGTTCTGTGGAACACAAATACTCAGAGATGGCAAGAATGGAATAAGGATGCTTCACCCTATTACAACATTGTGTGTGTGTGTGTGTGTGTGTGTGTAGGCACACTTGTCTGCTCACACATGTGTCAAAGTCAGAGGACATCTTGGAGTCAGTTGTCTCCTTTCATCATGTGGACTCCGGGGATCGAACTCAGGTCAACAGGCTTGGTAGGAGCGTTCTCATTCTGTTAAACCACCTGACTGCCTACTCCTTACCTCTTTTATATAAAGGCAAAACCAAGAGATTCACATAGATTTTGCCTATCCTCAAGCAGAATATTTATCTTGTCAGAAAAGGAAAATTTGATATTTCTGTGGATGTTGAATACTATTGGCCCCCATAGCCTCATGTATTTCAATACTTGGTTCCCAGCTGGCAGATTATTTAGGAAGGATTAGGAGGTGTGGTCTTATTGGAGGAAGTGTGTCACAGGGGGTGGGTTCAGCCCACTCCAGACTCAGTCTCCATCTCTCTATACCATGTGCTTACGGATCAGATATAAACTCTCAGCAACTGCTCCAGTGCCTGCCTACATCTGTGTCCCCTGCCATGATAGCCATGCACTCACCCTCTGCAACTGTAAAGCAGTCCCCAAGATGATTTCTTTTATAAGCTCTCTCAGTCATGGTGTCTCTTCACAGCAGTAGAAAAGTAACAAAGACAATTTCTGTATTAAAGTATACTATAAAAGAACCTCAAAGTGTCTTTTCAGATGAAGAATTTTAGTTACATTTCCAAAATATTTCTGAAACTCCATCTCCACAGATAATGTATGTGAACCCCATTAATACAAAGTAGAGGGATGGACATGTAGCTCAGGGGTGAATCATTTCTTAGCACACACATGGTTCTGAGCTCTAGCCTCATCAATAAAAACAAAACAAAGCAAAATGAAAACATCAGCTAGAACACCCTCAAACCTTTTTGCCTGAGGAAAGTTTTACATATTCCCAGATATAGAAGTATATAAAATAGGTATGTAAACAGAACTTTAACTAATAGCAAAACATAAAAAATTAAAATAATTCTTCAGTGCTATCAAGACAATTCAATGCCTAAAAGAATTTGTCAGACAGGCCTAATGACTTGAGTTCAACTCCAAGAACTCACTCTACAAAGTTGGTCTCTTACCTCCACATGCCTACCATGGCATGTGGGCCCCTAATACCACTATTATATAACCACCACTAATAATAATAATAATAATACATTTTAAATAGTTTGGGATACATGTATATGTGTGTGTATATATTTATAATTTTATATATTTTTTAAAAGATAAGTAAATTTGCACACTAATGAGGTGGAATTTTGTTTATGGCCACATAAACAATTAAATTTTGGTTTATACCTGATACTACAGGACACAGGACATCTTCAACCTTTTTAAGTTGATCAATATTTTGATTTTATGACTCTAAAGGCTGAGAAAACCTTTTGCATAAATGCATAGTATGAAATGGCAGAAGCAAATTTAGCAGCATTTTTTAAATTGTTGAAAATTTGGTCTTAATACCATGCCAAACTCAGTTTTTATACGGAAAGTTGGCAATTCAAACAGCAACTTTTAAAACTACCCTAACAAAATAATACTATTATAAAAAATAATAGACAACCAAGAAAGAAAACCCTTGCCAGCTAAATGTAGATCCCACTCACGCCGTCTCTGCCACAGCCCAGTGTTATCTTCCACAGCATTGTGGGAAGCTCTTTAAGTGGCAGAGTTCTCCTTCTTACATGTGTGGTGTGAAGGAGCTTGGATATCTGAGCCTCAACACTGTAAAGAAACAATATTTCAGGGACTGGGGTGATATCAGTGTGTTTAGTGCTTGCCACAAAGACATGAAGACCCTAACACCCACATGAACAAGGCTGAACACAGTGCTGCACACCTGTAATCCTAGTGCTGGGGAGGGGAGCTAGATTGATGGGGTTCACTGGCCAACTTTCCTAGCTTAATCAGTGAGCTTCAGGTACTAACAGGAACCCTGTCTCAAAAACTCCAAGAGGATAGTTTCTGAGGAGCAATATCCAAGGTTGACTTCTGGCCTACATGCATATACCCAGTCCCATATACACATATATACACATGCTTACACACATACACACACCCACATATGCACATTCACACACATGAATGTGTATGAACATGTACACATATCAGCACCTAGGCACATACAATACAAAAGAAATAGTATTCTTATAGTAACATAACACAATAGTGAGTTTTTTCCAGAACTTTTTAAAAAAATTTATTTAATGTGAATTTGTGTTTTGCTATGGGTGTTGGGTCCCCTGGAACTGGAATTACAGAGAGTTGTGAGCTGCCATGTGGGTGTTGGGAATTGAACCCAGGTCCTCTGGAAGAGCAGTCTCTTAATCACTGAGTCATAGCTCCAGTCCCCACAATTATGAGTTTTTCACATCTTGAAACATTCCAAAATGACCCAATCCAAGGTCACATTAATTTGATACTTCCAAGCAGAAGAATAGTGTTGGAACCTACTTAGTATCTGTTCTATGTAATTAAAACACCGCGTTTCTATAAGATTAGAACTCTGCATGTATAGTAAGAGCACCACAATTCACAATCTACAGAAGTCTTGAAGCTGAGCCAAAGTATTGCAAAGAGCTTTACTGGCAATGCTGCTGTGCTGGCTTGAGTAATGCCGTGTGCACATGCCATGTGTGAGGAACCAAGCTGCAGAGAAGTGCATGGTGCAGCATACACAAGTGGTGCAGAAATAGTTTGGATTCGTTATGCTTTGGATTTTTGAATTAATTTTTGGTCCTGGGTTCAGAAACCTTTCACTGTTACTAAGTTTTTGTCCCCCAAAACTGTGGGGTTGTGACCCACAGCTTAAGAAGCATGGAACTACACTCACATTAGGTGCCCTGGGGGTTGGAACAATTTGAACCTACAGGCTCAGGCTTTGAACGTCTAGTCCTCAGCTTAAGGTGTTTGAAGGCTGTAGAGCCTTTAGGAGATGGCCCTGGTGGGCATAAGCTCACTGTGAGTAGGTCCTTCCTGGTTATCCAAGCTTCTTTTCTGGTTCTGCCCTGGACTCTCTGCCTCTTGTCCATGCCATTCCTTCCCTGATATAATGCGTGGAAATGAAAGTTCTGAATCACAAACCAGGGTAAACACTCCCCTCCTGAAGTTGGGCATTTTGTCGCAGAGATGGGAAACACAAAGGAGAAACAGTGGTGTTCGGCTTTTTCTTGACTTTCACTCTTGTGAGTCTATGTTACTGTACTTTTTAAATAGAAAAACCTTAAGTGTTTCGATAAAATGTTCGCTTTTTCAAATCTTAAATCAATAGTTACAGCATTGTTAAACATCATAGCCATCCTTGAGGCCTCAGGGGCCATTTCATCTTTTGTTTCTAATCTTTCTTAGCTGGAAAGGGGATCACAGTATGCCTCATTAAGTCAGAAACTGTCTGGTTTACTGTGTGATGAAGGCAGCATAAAGGACCCAGAGATGCCCACGCATTTCTCAGTCCCTGAAGCCTTTGAGCATGGTCCCTGAGATGGCAAAGGGGACTTTGAAGCTGTAAAGTTAGGACACTAGGGCTGTGGTGCTGATCCTGGATTCTGACATTCCAGGATCCTCACAGGGGTCTCAGGAGAGAGGAACAGAACAGGACATGATATATGATATAGGGAGTAGAGGAGGAATTATGAGACACGAGAACTCAGGCTGCTGATTTTGGCTTTGTGTTTTGATGAAGTAAATCACAAGCAAATGACACTTGTATATTTAGGAAATGTTGAAAGGGTGAACTGAACTCTTTCCAAGGCAACACAATTCTTTTTTTTAATTTAATTTTTTTATTAAAAATTTCCACCTC
>LOEQ01006901.1:31604-48675 GCA_001685075.1 Bramus lutescens | reverse complement strand
GTGTGTGAGAGAGAGAGAGAGAGAGAGAGAGAGAGAGAGAGAGAGAGAGCATGCCATTAGGCAGTTGAAGAGGTCAGAGGATAATTTCAGGAAGTCTGTTCTCTACTTTCACAATATGAGTTCCTGGAATTGAACTCAGGTCATCAGCCTAGGCATTAAGTGCTTTTATCTGCTGAGCCCACTCCTACAACTTCATGCCTGTTGGGTGCATCTAAATGGAAAAAAAAAAAAGCTTGAAATAGTGAGATTAGAAATTAGAAAACTTTCAATTGTAGTGAAGTCTATAAAAAGTTCAGATTTATACTCTTGAAAAGTTTTAAGGCATCAGGTTGCCCCCTACACCCCATCTCCTGTTTCCTGACCTCTACTACCCCTTGCTTCCCACTCCCCTGGCATTCTGCCCCCTTGATTCCTACCCCATGGGATAAAGTCTGACAAATATCTAGAATCCTCAAGAAAAGTCACACAACCCTCTTCAGGAATCACTATTGTTATCTCAGGGGTGGAGGAAGAAAAGGAGCACATTAGACCAGGGAAAGATAAAACTTGTATGTATTTGGGCAGCAAAATGAGGTTATTTAAATTAGTAACACATATTATCATTTGAGGAACACTTTGGTGGTTGTGATGGTGGTGTGTGAGAGTGTGTGTGTGTATGTGTGTGTGTGTGTGTGTGTGTGTGTGTGCCTACAGATGACAGAAGAGGTCACCCAATCCCCTTGACTACTGAGCCATCACCCAGTCCAACATTTGTTGTTTATTTTGGAAGCATAAAGTTGAATGCACCCCGATTTTATTGGTCTTTATCTAACTGGTAAGTCATTTCGTGTGTCCATCATGACAGTCTATTTTGCTACTTATAAAGACACAAGTCTTAAGTTTCAAAAGATTTTTAAATGCTTGTCTTAGGCCCAGTTTATGGTCGTAAAGACTCCACACTATGGAACAGTCTCCCATTCTTCACTATCTACTGACTCTTTGGTGAAGAGTCTCAACTATGCACGTTTAACTTTCCTGTTGTGTTTTCAATTAGTCTTTGTGTCTGTACTGACATAGGAGTACTTCCCTTTTCTGATTCTCTAGTTCCCTGAATAATGGGTGTAAAATTATTGCAGAAAACTTGTAGACCGAGATCCATTCTTTCTGTTTGTCAGAGCTAGCTCATGTAAGCCTGCCCAAAGTGCCGATCTGAGGAAAAGACAATGTGCGCTGAACTGTACCATTCCTTCAGCTTCCTTAATTAAAGCGACTAGTGTGAGCTTTGAGTCCTAAGGGGCTGATTTTGTCAGCTACCCAATTAGAAATGTCTGCCCCACATAGGACTTGGGCTACAGATTCGAATTGGCCTTCGTGGATTACGGGGTGGAAATGCGTAGTTGTGAATTTGAGGGGCAAGTGAAGCCTCTGGACCCCCAACTGCTCAACAATTGTCGGTCCCATATTAATTCAAAAGCGCTACTTGACAGTCAAGAACTGATTACCACAGTTGCTCATGGCTGGCTCATGCGTGCTGCTGCAGTGTTAGTCAGGGTTTGCTTTTATCTGGGGGCATCTTATTTCACAAGAATAGCAATGATTCAGAGGAACTGGGGGAAAGGAAAAATGACAAGCTTCCTGAATACCTCTGCTTAGGGCTCACATAATTAGCTTTCTGCCGTAAACTGCATTTCCAGGTGACATTTTATTGAGCTGTATTATAAAGTGGTAGGTGACCGGCAGGAAGTTGCTTTCAATCATTCTTAAAATTTGTAAAACATGAGTGAGCGAATGATAGCGCTGGGTCGAAGTGTTTGATCTGAAGCCTAACTGTGGTGTGCACTAACTGCATTCAATTTGAAAACTTAATCATCCGTTTGAAACCACTGATGGTAGTGCAGAGATTGGTTGATGCAAAAACACAGCTTTCACCTCAAAGGAAAGAAGAGATAGCTTATTCTGGAGCCATCTTTGACCATGGCCCAGGAACGCAGATTTAGGTTACCCCAGGCAACATGCTCCAATGTGTAAGCAGTTCCGTGGAGTTTTTCATAGTAACAGAACAAGTGCTTCAAAACACGTTGATGAAAACATCAAAGGGACAGGGTACAGCCAAGCAGAGAAATCTAGGCTATAGGTCCCAGATGCCATCAATAACACTGTTAGCCTTTAATTGGTATGAAATTAGAGTAACGTTAATACATTCCGAAAGATTTTTTTTTTTATGTTAGGATATTAGGTCAGGCTCTATCTTTTACTGACAGAGTGTTAAGGCTGACACAGGGTGGAACGGCTATTTAGGGAACTAAAGATAGCCCAAGATAAATTGTAATTAGCCTGCAACTTAATTATAACCTGTAACATCCCATCCTGTCCACATCACTGAAGTCAATCAGGGTTTGCAGACACAGGCTTTGCACACACAGCTTCTTTCCAGGAATCCTTGTTCGCAGCTTCTTTTAGTAATATCATCCCTTTGAAAACACCGTAATCTGGTCTGCAACTGGTCTCCTTATGTTATATAGTATGCTGCGCTTAGGCGTTAATTACTTATCTGTTCAAACACATTGAAGGGAGTAGCACAGCTGTTAATGGAGCTGGAGATAAGGGGCCTATTGATGCCTCACCATGGCAGATTTAAGGGATCCGAGGAAATAAGGACAAGCCGAATCACAGATTATCATGGTCTCAAGCTTCATAACCATCACTGTATGAATACCTGTGATGTGTCCAGATACATCTATTCTATGCATTTCTGAATGCTTATAGCATTTTAGAAAATAAAACTACATTGGGGACTGGGGAGGTAGGTCAATGGGTGAAGTGTTATGCCCAAATCCGGGAAGTCCCCACAAAAGCCAATAAGGAGACCAAGTACTGTATGTAAAAGCCTTTATTTTAAACCAGTTTGCAAACTCAGCCTCTCTGCATGTCCAATGTATTGGAATAAACGGAGAGCTTCAAGCTCAGTTAGAATTGGGTATTGCTTTAGGGTAAACTACTGAGACTCAGGCCTCTTATTAAATTTATCGATGGCTGAGTTCTACTCTGGCAGGTGATAATGGTTGGAAGTAAAGAACTTCCTTTCAGTGACCTGCCCATACTTAGCTTATCATGGCTGGCTCCCACATTTCCCCCTTCACAAGTACCCATGACAGGACACAATCTTGGGTCCTGCTTGCCCCTGGCTTTAAGGAGGCATGGAACTATTTAAATTAATAAATCTATTAATTGACAACTCTGGACCTAGTATATTAACAGACACTATAGATAGATATCTTGTCCCCCATGCCAGGGAGTTCCCCCTTGTCTCAGCCTTTCAACCTATTTTGGGCAGAGAGCACGGGACAGCGTGTTCCTTTTTACAACTCCTTCAAGCTGACATCGGGTGTTGTTATTCAGGCTAGCCAAAGTTGGGGGAGACAGTTAGGCAATGGAGCACTCACCAGATGTTGTTGAAGGAACAAGGAGTGTTCATATCAGCTGGACTGGTTTGCATCAGCTTTCAGCAAGTCCAGGGCTCACCACCATTTAGAGCAGGTGCTGATGCTTAGATGCATCTGCCAGCCAAGTGGAAGCCTATTGAGATAAGTGTAAATGAGGAACAGAAGTTAAAATTTATGTACTTAAAGAAAAACCCATATTGTAGAAAAGGAGCAGATAACGGGCATCTGTAAACAGAAGGAATAGACTCATACCTTTGAGTCCTAGCAAAAACTACAGAATTGTTAGAAGCATGTGTGTTTTTCTGCTGTCCAGAGAACCATGTATGGTTTGGACAGAGATGTCTTTGGCCCAATGAGAGACACCTTCAAGTTCATATTTAAATGGCAACCAGAATAGATCTAAAATATTGAGCNGCTGTCCAGAGAACCATGTATGGTTTGGACAGAGATGTCTTTGGCCCAATGAGAGACACCTTCAAGTTCATATTTAAATGGCAACCAGAATAGATCTAAAATATTGAGCTTGTGACCCATACAGTAAGTAGTTATTGCTCTGTTAGCTTATTAGAACTACCATGGGGGGGGGGAATTAGAACCGTTTTTTATATCTTAACCTGTATTTATGTCTTAAGTCAGTTTTTAGACCCTTAAAGCTTATGAACTATTGTATCCTCAGACCTTAAAACATTTTTAGTGAGCTAACAAGCTGGCTGTAGCTTTGTGGAAGATCTGGATACATTTTGCTACTAAACTGACATTATAACTGCCCTAGCCATTAATACTATTAGAAATCTCAGAAGGATAAATAAAGTATATCTGAGTACAGACTAGTTTCCAAATCTATTAGAAATGACAGGGACCAGAGTCCATATATAGTTATTCATACCCAGGTCTCCATAGCGTTGGAGGCAGAAATATCCAGAACAGCAGTCTTACTGTCTAAGCCAGGCCCATGAAGAGAAATTTTCTTTTTCTGTGGGAGAGGGACATGGAAAAGACCGACCTTATTTTGTTTAGAAAAAAGTGGTGCAATCAATTTTCCAAGGTCCTGCTGTTCGTCCACAGTCTGAATCGGGTCCTGGCAGCCAGTGATGCACTGGGACATCTCGTCCAGTGGGTCAGCATCATCGTAATCCAGGTGGAGACCTCATGGTGTCTCAGTCTTCTTTGGAGACCTTGGGTTACTGCTAGGATCTCGGAGTCTCTGTCTAATATAATAAGCTGTTTAATCATTATTTTAAAAGTCATATTCTGTAGGTATCCGAAGTATGAGGGCTGTCTAGGTATGTCTGACTAGACAAACTTGGTTTTTCATTACTGGCTTTAAGTTTGACTTTGAAAACATATACAGGGAAGTAAATAAGGCTTATTCTTGTAGCTAGTCATATCGGTACTTTAAAGATGACTGACTAACTTGTATTTTCTATCAGTCTATAATAAGTTAGCAGCTTTCACAAGACTAGAACTCCACATTCTGTAATGATTTTGAATTAAAGCTAATAAAGAAACTGAATTAGTCATTTCAAGCATAAACACAGAACAAGTTTATATCTGGCTGTTAATGCTGTCTCCTGCAAAGGCAAGGAACAGGTCCCAAGGTGAAATGGGAACAGGAGGACCCCAAAAGACCACCAGGGAGACTGACTCACCAAAATGAAAAAGCAAGATTTACTGTGTACACAATGCAAGCTGGCAGGGACCTCGTCAAAGCAACTGGCATAGCAGTGGCCTTCTTGAGGGCATTATTTAAAGGCAAAACCCAGAAAAGTTACATTAGCAGGATGTGTGCTGGCAGTCGGATTGTTAGGAATTTCCTTTGGATGGTCTGTTCCTGAGTGGTGCCTGGGTAGTCTCAGTTTGTGGTCTTTATAGGAACCAGGTATTGCCTCAGGGTAAACTACTGAAACTCAGGCCTCTATTGAGCTTGTCATGGCTGGGTCCTACATGGCCACAGGGCTGAGAAACGGATCAGGAAACATATCGTATTTGAATGGGATTTTATTTGTTCTCAGACTGGCCCAGAACTGAGTGTTTTCTTCAGATGGCTCCCTGTACTCTTCATTTACAATAATAATAATAAAAAAAAATAGCTGTGAAGTTTGTGCCTCCGTCTAACAAAAGGTTGTAAGGGATGAACCCATTCTAGTCACTGCTGCTTGTTTTAAAAGGTAAGCATCCCCAACAACTTCCTGAAGAGCAGTAAACTCACCTAGTGGCCAGGAGGCTGTTCAGGTGTTTCCTGTCCCTTTATAACAAAGCCCTCGAATTTGCATCTGACAGTGCTTGTCTGCCAGAAGCCAGCTCCCCCCACTGTGCTTGGTGGCTTATGTAAAACTCCAGCAAAACTGAACCTCATTGTTCTCTGAGTGTTTCAGAAAGTTTTCTACCTCTGCCTTTGCATGTGGCACATTCTCTCCTCCCTGAATATCTTCTTCATAGTTATTACAGGGTACTTTATTTATTTTCATCATTGTAACTTTAGGACCAAACTCAAGAAATGCTTGTAACACTTACATTGAACTGGAAGATCTAGCAAAAGCCTTTGTAGATTCTTCTAGCTCACTGTTCATCACATATCTTTTTGTTCATGTTGCTTTGTGTTGAGTGATTTTTTTCAGCTTTGCGAGTTGAGTTTAGGACCACGTGCATGTGTTACAAGCACTCTATCACTGGGCTCCACGGCAAAGCCCCAAGAATCTCTTAGAATGGAAAGAAAGTATAACAAGCTTTTAATTAAGAATTTTAATTACATTGGTAAGGAAATAAAGGCATAGGGACATTTGGTGGTTTTCTAAAACTCCTAGTTGGCTAATGACAAAGTCAGATTGTTCAGCTGTGCGTGTGCCTTGTAAAGTGCCTCACCTATGCATTTAAGCTAAATCTTTCCTGATATGAACAATGAGCAGATTGCACACGCTTATGTACAGTGTCTTTTTACATTGTCCAAGAAGTAGTAACACTGATGTGTTTTTTTATTTTGAATAGTGAATTTGCTGGTTATTTTTTATTGTCAGTTGGATATGGGAAGAACAAGCCTCTACTGAGGAATTCTGTCAATCAGATTGGCCAATGGGAACATCCATGGGGCAATGTCTTGACTGGTAATTCAAGTATGAGGGCCCAGCCCATTGTGTGCAATACTAATCCTAGGCTATGTAAGAAACAAGGTAAGCATGAGCCAGTAATCAAGCCAGGAAGTGGCATTCTTTTTAACTTCCTTGACTATGACTTCTCTGGTCAGAGGTTCCACTGCATGGACTAGCAAGCAGCCCTGACTCCCTGCCTTTATTTCCTGCCATGACTTCCTTTCTGTTGGACTGTGACCTGGAAGCATATGCTGAAATAAGCCCTCTTCTCTATTATGTTGACTTTGATCAGAGTGTTTTATCCCAGAGATAGAAAGGGAACCAGGGCAGTGCCCATGGCATCCCATTTTCAATGGAGAAGCCTACAGATCATCACATTCATTCAATGATGTGTGATGATTTAGTTCCATGCGTCATGAAGCGACACAGAAATTATCCGACATTGTCAGAGCCTGCGTGGGCATCCCACTCAGTCTCTCGCGCAGTTCAGGAAGAGCAAGAAGAGGTGATTAGTGGTAAAATGGCCCTCAGAGCTGATGCTTCCCTTTTCCTTGAATAACCAATGACACAGAAGAGGAGATGGAGAACTGCTGCTTCAGTTCGCTCTGAACCCCCCAGCAGAGCAGAATGAAACCATAAAGTTGTAAAATAATCCAGTGATCTGTGGAAACCAGAAGAACAGTTACTATTCCTAGAATTTCCAGTCATAAGCATAGAAAAGGCCTCATTTTCAATTTTTTCTCTCCAGCAACATTGAAAACTTGCACAGTAACAATTTCAAAAGACTGGCATGGGTAATAAGCATTATGCAATGAGCTTGTGGGTATGATTGTGTTGAAGACTATAATCACCTCGGCTAGTTCCTATCATTGTCCCTGTTTTAATCAGGTCTGCAGAAGATGTGCTAGAGAAGGTGTCAAAGGCCACAGCCTTAGCCAATGTGCTCTGCTAAATGCTCCAGGTCCTATAACTCAAGGGACCTACAGAGCGGCCTGATAGCGTAATAAGAAAACAGCAAATACACTTATTTGCAGCATGATCAGGACACAATCACTGTTCAGAAGCACATCAGACAATTGCACAGTATGAAAATATGCCTGGCACACAGCCTCACTCAACAGCACAGAAGGGAGTGCTTAGGCTCTCGCAAGAAGTCTTAGGCTATAAAACTGTAGTTTTATATGTCCCCTTTCCTTTTGTACAGTCCAGCTTTGTATCAGAAAATGAGACAATGCACATGAAAAGTTTGTGTGTCCCAATAAACCTTTCTGCCGATGCAATAATCCAAATCAAACCAAATTAGAAAAAGCCCAGGTTTAATGGATGCCAGTGCTCCCAGGTGACCTTCCAGGTCCTCAGAGAAGAGATGGGGAAAGAAGACTAGAAAACCACGTGTTTGGTCTCTGGGGGCAGTTTAAATACACTATGGGAGTGGTCTTGAACTTCTCCGGTGAGGGGTCACCGTTTGGTGGGCTTTCTCAGAGGTGGAGTCTGGACTGAGGCAACTCCCAGAGGAGGGGGCTAGGGATGAAACTTTCCACCCAAACATTCCAGACTCTTTGGATATATGGAAGTCAGGGGCTGAGGTGAAGCCTTAACCCAACCATTCTAGACTCTTTGGGTATATGGGTGCCGGGGGCTGGGATGACACTTCCAACCAAACATCCCAGACTCTTTGGATATAGGGGCACTGGCTCAAGTCTGGCTACTTCCTGTGGGCATGGGCAACATAGGAGAGGGGAGAGTTGGGAGTTGGTGGGCACAAACTCAGCAGGAGGTGTGGCTAGAGAGGCATCTAGTTAACTGCCATCCTGAAGACCTCAGGCATCTGTTCCTTGAGGGAGATGAGAAGGCAGGTGGCTAGGAGAAAAAATAGATTGTTATTATTGACCCTACGAATGGGGCTACCCATGGCAAGGATGATATATACTGCCAGAAAGAATGAGAGAGAGAAACTGCCCTGGTTGCACAGGAAAAGCATGGATGAATAAGTGAGATGAGAGCAGATATGCCCTTTAAATCCAGATTTTAGCTACTGAGTAGGTGCCCATTTGAGCCAGGAGATGTGGTACCAATGTTGAAGTTCCAGGAGCTAGTGTAGGCATTGGCATTATCTAGAAGGCCCTCTGTAAATTGGTCTTGGCCCAGACACCAGGAGTAACCTGTAAAATATGCTTAAAATGGGTGGGGTTAAAATAGGCTCTGGAGATTGTTAGTTTTTACCAGACCAGATTTCTTGATAAAGCAGTAGAAGTTTTCCCAGGAACCTACAAGCATCTGTCAGACAACTGGAACAGATTTACATCTTGGTGTCCTAGCTAAAGGCTATAGCTTTAGCTTAAAAGGCGTGAACATTTTAGAAGACAATTAAAGGGAACTGGAAATTCTGGATCTCTGAAGATACTTCTGAAACCTGTTGATCCTGGATTAAGAAGCTTCTGAAAGAGGCATATCTGTCTGTATTTTTTTTTTACCGGTACCTTAAGCTATCAAATGCTGTTAGACAGGTCTGAGAGGGATAAATAAGCAGAAATGAGACAGCATTTTTATTTTATTATTTTATTTTTTTGCTAAACAGGCAATCCCAAGTCTCTTCGTAGTCTTTGGTAAACACCAGTCTAAGAAATAGTACTTGTGCCTTTAGCTCCCGAGCCCAGGAGGCCAGAAGATTTTCCTGTGGGAGTAGGATTAAGTCTACCTGTCTTGGCAGGATGAGACAATCCATCCCCTGTGTAGTGTCCAGGAAACTGATGAGGTGGAAGGCAGCTTTTTGCTGTGTGGGTGGCTTTGTCATACCCAAAGGCAAGCCTCCAGGCAGAAGGTCTTTTGTAACGGTGTTTCTTCTTGGAGGAGCTATAGGATGCTGCAGGAGCATAGACGGGAGGAAAAGCATCTGCACACACATGTGTGTATGTGGACATTACTGTGTGTGTGCACATCATTTGTGTGTGTGTGTGTGTGATCCATGTGTGTCTCTGTGTGTAATGCACCAATGAAATGAAGATGTATAGAGGCAAAAGAACATTATCTAACACTGAACATTAGCCTTAGGGATAAAGGGAATAGGTCAAGATTGAAGTTTAAATTTTAATTTACACAGGAATTTTAATTTAAATTCAATCTAATTTTAATTTATTTTAAACTTTAATTTACACAGGAATCAGTTTCTACTGCTCTTGTGGAAATCCCTTTTGGCTGAGTTATAGTTACATCTGAGGTGAAAAGGGAGGGAAGGGGTAAATAAAAGCCTGAATTTTGAAACTGAGATAACTCAAATTTTGCCTAGGTTTCTTGCCGCTCCAGCGCGGGCTGGAAACCAAGAGAATATTCCTGCGAAGGGTGTCCAGGATGAATGAATGCACAGAGCAGGAGGTGGAGGTGGAACAACTTCTTTATTGTTCTGCAGGGGCTGGCTTTTATACCATGGCACCAAATGAGGAGGGGGCTGCGAAGGGACTGTCACCTGACCCCGGCAGGGATCAAAGAACGGTCACCGTGCACTCATAATTCCTTCTCCACTCCAGGAGCAGAGGGTATCTATTATGTTTTCTTTGCAGATAAGCACCACAAATGGGGGTATCATAACTCGGGGCTGCTGTACCCACAGTTTCTAGCTTCTGTGTAACCATGGCTACACTAGTTTTCCTTCAAGCCTTATCCCCACTAAAGCAGATACTAGCACTTTTATTTAGATCCTTATTTTTCAATCACAGCCCTGCCCGCCTCTGTGTCTCTTTCTTCTCTTAGTACTGTAGCTCTGCGGACCTTGAGAGCATTTATTTCTCTTTTCCTACCCAAGTGCTCTGCATTGCTTTCCAGACCAAGCTCACCACTTGAACTGTTTGCTTCTGTTATTAAGAAAAGTGCTAGCGGACAGATTCTGAAGGGAACAGTTCATGTCATCACCGGAAACGTAAACAGGACGACAGTAGGCCTCTTACGACCTCTCTCGGAGATTATCCCAAGAGTGATGTCACTTACATCAGAAGGAAAGGCAGGACTGAAGCACAGTCTCTCAACCCTCACCTTTAGTGGATGTTCCCTCCCACGGAGAGACATGAAAATGAATGCTTGCTATCTTGTAAGTGTGCTCTTAAGGCTTATGTTTCTCTGGAGGTTTTAAGAAGCCTCCTAGCTTCTGGAAGCCCTTAATTTCTTAGATTGTGGTTTCTTCCTTAAGTCCTCTGGCCTGACTTCTGCCACAAGCCCTCCTTTCTTTCATTCAGATCCCCTCTTCATTTTGTAACGACCCCGTGAGTATATTTGGTTTATGAAATAATCCTTATATATGTCAAAAACCTTAACTTGACCATCTTTGCAAAGCAGCATTTTCCATGTAAGGTAAGACATCTGCAGGTTCTGGGGTCTAGGCACTAGAGAGCCTTGAGCTTTTCTTCTTTTTGTTCTGGAGCAAATGCAACATGGATTGGTGTCCTGGGTTCACCCTGTGTTAACTAGAGAACATGAAGTCAGCTGCTGAAGTTCTCCACCTCCAGATGTGTAGAACGGTCCTGAATTGGTGTCTTTCTCAATGGATAGTTATAAGAATAAAATAGTCAAGCAGATAGCTGGATAATGTCTAAAACTGTATATTATTTTTATCAAGAAAAAATAATGTTTCTTAAGCCATTTAGCTATGCTAAAATTGGATTTTTTTAAAGGTGCATGTGTATGGGAGGTGCTGCTGTTTTTTTAAAAAAGAGATTTTCTTTTTAATTATGTGCATATGAGTGTGTGTGATTATGGGTTTGTACATTTGAATGTAGTGTCTATGGCAGCCAAAAGTGGGCATCAGATTCCCTGAAACTGGAGTTACAGGCTGTTGTGAGCTGCTCCAGGTGGGTGCTGGAAACTAAATCCAGGTCCTCTATAAGAGCAGTAAATATTCTTTTGATTTCTACTTTGCAGAAATTTGTTTTAATACAGATATTATTACACACATGCACAGTCACAAACCAACATGACAGGTCCCTTCCTTTGCCAGGAGAGTTCGCTCACTCCCAGGGGTCCTGGAGGTGCTCCAGAGAACCCAACTATGATGGGTTTCACATATGATACCCATATGAAAATACTCTAGTTAGGTCAGTGGCAAGGTGTACCTCAGGTGTGTACCGCCTGGGGCCCTAAATAGGTCCAGAGCTCTGTTGTGTCTTCTTTATCAGCTCTTCATCCTGCATAGACAACTCTGTCAGCATTTTGCCCATCCTTTCATGGATGTCCAAGTATTTGGATGCACATTGGTCCAGGCACACAGACCTGCCCTTGGACAGCTCTACTTCCTTGTAGTGGTAAGGCGTACACTTCCTGTGGCAGGCACTGGTCACTCTGTTGTATGGGTTGGCCATCATCTCCACCTCCAGCTCCCCAGCCAACGTCTGGGCTCTGAGAGGATCTATGTCAACCTAGCACAGTGGAGAATAGCCTTCTGGTCTAAAAAGTCCATGACCTGGTGCTGATTACAGATTCCACAATGTCCCCAACTTGGGGTCGATAGTGAAAAGTACAGTAAATGAACTTGATTGGTGAACCAACTCTTTAGTCCCTAAATTCCCTAAATTAGACTTTTATTTAAAAAATGTACAATATAAAGCCAGGTGAAGTCCTTCTGAGTATTAAGTATAATACAAATATAAAAAGCAATTAGCAATGCCTCTCGGAATTAACCAAAGCTTATGAAAAGAATGGCACATGAACTACCATACTCCTAGATCTTCAGTTAGGGTTTGTCACTCAGGAGACTTCATAAGGAACCTCCATCCTGATTTGCACAATGCCTGCACCAGTTCATTTCCATCACTTTTCAATATCCAAAGTGTTGGAAAATCCTCATGAGTAATGGACAGACACTTGAGCTTCACTTGCCACATATCTAAACATGAAATGCAATGCAAACTTAAACCAGATGGCAATAATGCAATGAGAAAGAGGGCTGCAAAATACTGTTTTCTGGACCTGGCACTGCAATGGGCATCCATTAACACACAGCAGCTGTGGTTACCTGCATAAGGCATGCACAAAAATCAAGGCACTTAAGAATAGCAGCCTTGATGGGGAAAGTGGCTCCCAGCTGAGGCCCTAGCCTGAGTTTGGGAACTATTGGGGGTTGATGGCTTCTGTGGGACAAAAAGCTACCTTCCCTTGGGAAAGTATCTACTGGCAGATTGTCTACGTCCCAGTGGATAGCTACAACTACATAGCCATGTTTATATAGGCAACACTACCTGTACTGAGTGCACCTAAACAAATAAACACATGAAGCAAAAACAGAGATGTATTTGGGGATCCTCGGGGAAGTTGGAGGGGTGAGTGTGGGTGGATGTGATCAAGATGCATTGTATACATTTATGAACATCTCAAAGAATAAATAAAAATATTATTTTCAAAATAAACTTAGTACTGAGAGTGATAAGCAAGCCACTAAGAAGAGAGTTTTCTTAGCCCACTTTGATCACTTGGTGTTGAATAAACATTTTTCTGAATCTCCGAGACTTTGTCTAAAAAACAAACGGGGCTGAGGAGATAGATCAGCAGTTGAGAATACTGGCTCGTCTTGGGTGGACTCGGGTTCAGTTTCAAGTACCCAGATGGCAGCTCTCAGCCTTTTGTAACTTCAGTTCCAGAGAATCCAGTGCTGCCTACTTGCCTCCACAGGTACCAGGCACACATATACACAGTCATACATACAGACACACATACATATGAAGTAAAGGTGCGTCTAAATCTTTAAAGGTATGCATTTATTAATAGGAGATAGGCGTATAAAAATACAAATTCACATTAATTTGTTGAGAATAAATCTTTTGACAAAGCACAGTATTATTCTATTGTGTTTATTATAATGATAAAGTTGAAAATCTGCCTTCTCGACTAGCTGGGTTAACCTCAGCAACCTACACTCTTCCTATGACATTTTTATTTCACATCGTAGCTAAGAGAGAGTGTGCAAGAAATCACTATGTGAATTTTACAGCAAATCTGGGTGCTCTTTGAATAATAATAACCATTGAACATTAAATTGATTTTGTTTTATTATTCTTACGAATGGCGCTGCCATAGTTAACTGTCCTCATGGGATTTAGGACATCTTCAAGAACATATACCTTACTATTAGTGCTGATGGCTTCATATACTCACCTCACAGTCACGAATCTATTCCTGACATATTGACTCCTCTTTAATTAACCAGGGCATTTTCTATACAAAGAAACTGTAGCTCATTTTTGCTTTTCCAGGCCTTGCTTTGTTTTTCACAGAGTGAAACCATGTAATTTGTAAATCTGTTTCCACTATCCCTATGGTGGAGATCCAGTGTTTGCAAAACCTCTTCATTCTTGCACTGATGATAGTATAACCACGTCACCTAGATCATGTGGTAGAAGCTTCACATGTTAGCATTTTAAAGCTTTAATTCATCATACACAACTCTAAGAAACTGTTGGTATATTGGCATCCCTGCTAGAAAAATGGAATAAGCATATCAATTTCAAAATATAAACATATATCTTACTTTTGGGGAAATGTTTTTATTCCTAGCTTGTTTAATTTATAAAAACCACAGGTTTTCTCGTAAATACCATAAGTGTGTCCAGTGTTATATAATGGCATGCTTGTATTTTTTTTCTTGGAGCCCTCATATAGTACAATATAATATGATACAATATTACATTTCTGAACCTTAAGAGAATAGCCAAAAAATGTTTTTTTTTTTGTCAAAATGCTGTTAATGTAATGTTGCCAGGAATCCACATTCTCTAGCAGGCAATATAGAGTAACTTAATTCAGGCTGGAAATGGTACTTGCTATTAGCAAAGACTTACCCTAAGAAACAGGATAAAAGGTTAATTTAGAGGAAACTTTGGTTCTCATCTTTTGAAAGATTCAGTTTCCCTGGTTCAGAGTGTAGTGCTTCTGAAAAGTACATAAGAAATCGCTGTGGCGCACGTAACCACATCAATTTCAGCTAGCCCCGATTGATCCGAGCTACTGGGAAAGAGCAATGAGCCAGACGATGACGGCAGTAAAATGCAGACTTGATGGGCACCATTCTGAGAATTGGTACCCCCTTCAAGAGCCAGCACGCCTCCCACTTGTTATGGAGAAGGGAATGATACCTTTCTGTTATAAAAGTTCGGCTTTTAACCAAGTTCATTCTTTGAGACAAGAAAACTCTTGGCTGTCCAGGAGAGACAAAAACACAGAGATGCAGAGATGCAAAAACAATTGTCTTAATAAAACAGGATGATAGTTCCTGGCAGGATGAGCGGGCATCCAGGTTTGGGGGTCGATCGGGGGGATTTGGGCTGGGCATATAATAAGGTTCATAGATTCTCCCATTTCCTTATCATATTCCCAATTCTTTGCTCTAGTTGGCCTTTCCTTACTGCCCCGTTTTTCTGTCACATCCACTGAAAAAAGAAGTGGTGGTCTTAAGAGATGCATGGCCCTGTTCGCCTTATATTGCTATACTCTTAAAAATGTCTCTCAGTCATCTCAGAGATGACACTTCTTGCTGCCAGGAGTGGAGGGGCAGTGACTATTCAAGCTGAGAGTGTTTAGGAGGTGTTGATCCAAGACAGGCTCCTGGAGTTGGTTAACAGGACCACAATAGAATTCCGGTAAACAAAACCATCTAGAGTCCCATTTGCAAGATCATCTGTACTTTAATAGTTTGGGTACAATGAGAATCCAACCTAGCAATGCATTAAGAAGACAAACACTGAAGATTAGTCACAGGATGATGGTATAAGAAGGGTAGGGGTTGTGGGCACTATGGTGGATGAGTGTTAGAAAGGAAGTTTCCCTGTTGATAGGCAAGAGGCTGTGTAAAACCTCTTCAGAGGCTGGCCCAATATACCTCAGAAGATGACATTTGTGTTGGGCTGGGAACCTGAAGAAGAGGGCAATACTGAATATCTGGATCTTGTTACCTCCTCAGGGTAATTCTTAGATCAAAGGTAGAAGTGTAAATGTCAGCTGAGGTCCTCTATTGAACAAGTTCATGGGTGAAATCTCCCTTTGACTGTATAAGGTCAAAACAAGCCATTCTCCAAACGTTCAGGGTGTGCCATTGAACCTCGGTTCTTCAAATTGCACTAGTATTTCAGGAACTTAGAGTGAGGACCCAAGACTTGTCAGTATTTAGATGAGGAAGACAGTCTACAGTTCTTGGAGCTCAGGGGACCTGGTACCCACCCATGACTGCCTTTGCATCTGGGACACAATCCAGGTGGATTCAGAGAATATCTATCACAGTTCTCTCCTTCTTGGGGAATGCCCTCCAGAAGTGCGCTGGCTGTCCATAGAGGAAGCATGTTCTAGAGAGATCTCGTGGCATCTTCTTTTGGGGTAACTCACCTAACGATCAGGGGGTCACTGTCCTAGATAGGCTTCTGTTGTTATGATAAACACCATGAACAAAATCAACTTGGGTTGCAAAGGTTTTATTTGACTAACTGATTATAGTCTATCTTTAGAGAAAGCTAAGGCGGGAACTCAGGCAGGGCAGGAACCTGGAGGCAGGAGCTGAAGCAGAAACCATGGAAGAGTGCTCCTTCCTGGCTTGTTTCTCATGGCTTCAGCCTGATTTTTCATAGCATGCAGGACAATCTGCTAAGGTATTGCATTACCCCCAGTAGTCTGGGCCTTCTCACCTCCATCATTAATCAAGAAAATGCCCTACAGACCTGCCTACAGGCAATCTGATGGAGGCATTTTCACAACTGAAGTTCCTCTTTGCAGATAACTTGATCTTGTGTCAAGCTGAAAAAAACTAACCAGAACAGTCATTATGTTGTCTTTTTTTTTTCTTTCCCTTTCCGAGATCTAATTTTTCTCAGCATTTGAGAAGGCAGATGCAGAGTGATCCAGGAGACAGTTTGTCCCATCTGCAACAAGATGGAGGATATACAAGCGTGGGGTTAGACTCCCTTCCTCTCCTCAAGTCTCCTAGCCTGCTGGCTGCTAGCAGCTGCTCAGGTCTCCTCGGTCCTGGGGAGAGACTGCACTGGCTGGTGGTGTTATTTCTGCACTTAGGCATGGATCAGCCCCTGCCATATCCCAATTTTCTCATTCAGGTTCCTTTTTTAGGGCCATCGTGATACTTGGTCCCAGTCTGCAGGGGTTCCAGCTGGTAGCCCCTGACTTCTTACAATTTTTCTTATGTTCCCAATACTTGTAAAATTATTATTCCTTAAAACAAAAGTTCTACCATCTGATCTTTTTGGAGGAAGGCCTGAATAAGGTCACTAAAGCTAATTAATATTAAGTTTAGAGGAGCCTACCTAGAAAAGAATTGAGAAGTATCAAACTGAGATGCACCTGATAGTCCCAGCATCCATAAGACATAACAGGTCCCTGAAAAATCTGGTGAATAGTCTCCAGAAGGCTATTAGCTACCATAGTAACAATTCCTTTGGTCCCATCAAAAGCAAATGTGTTGATGAAGGGGATGATGGTTGTTCCAAATGAAATGGAAGTTTCAGGGAAAGGGGAGGTTGATAATGAGAGGAGGCCAATGAAAGTAGAAATAAGAATGATTGTGGAGGGGTGTGTGTGTGTGTGTGT
>LOEQ01006901.1:21079-31549 GCA_001685075.1 Bramus lutescens | reverse complement strand
GACTATGTGTGGTTTTCATTGCATTGCTCTTTCCCAGGCCTCTATAAAGAAAGTAGTTCAGATGTTGAAAGGCAGAGGGGCCAGCAAGACATGTCAGCTGAGAAAGCTTCCTTTCTCCTCTAACTTTATTTCCTCACAGGGAAGTGATTGGCCTCTGCTGGTCCAGCAGCAGTGTCTCTTAAATCAGAGGTGACAGTGTAAATGCTGGCCCAGGCCTTTTATCGGACAAATTCATGGGTGAAACTCGCTTTGACTGTATGGGTTCAAAGCCATTCTCCAGAACTCAACACTAGCTCTGTATGTCCAGAAGCGGGGAGGGACCTTGACGTGGGTTCTGGTGGTGCGATGTGTGGTCAGGGAGTCCTTTTGCTTGAAAGGAGCCCTGAGGATGCCAGGGGATCATAGTCCCTTTCGCAGTCGTCAGTCAGTGTCCTGACCTTGAGCAGGATTCTTCTTAGGTCTTGGAGGGATCTGAGTTGTAAAGGGGCTGGGGTTGGATGATAAATGACTGTCCTGGAAAGACAAAAGATCAAAACACAGAAAAGACAAAAGAGAGAGCCAAGAGTCACTGCTCCATTGAGACAAGCTGACAGTTTCTGACTGTTGCCACCAGTATGAAGGGCCCCAGATTGCAGGGTTCATCCGGGGTCTTCGCACTGGGTGTTTTATGAGGTCCCTGGGCCTCTCATGCCTCTTCCCGTCCTGTCTCCTGTTTGCCTCTGGTGGTCTTCCTTCCCGTCATTTATGCTGCCCTGTGTCTGGGAAGAGCAGCAATCTTACACACACTTCTGCTTTCCCATAGCCTACCCTCTCCTATCTCTCCCAATGCACCCTTGAGCAAGGCGGGGAACTTGGGAACCCTGCTGGTGGTCAGGTCACGTGAAAGGCTTGGGAGATGAAGAAGGCCAACTCCCTATTACAGTTTTGTGGGGATTTTCTCCATAAAACATAACTCAGAAGAGCGTCTTTGAACTGTTCGTGTTTTCATGCTTGCTTTCTCGTGCGATGATCTCTACTGAAATGTCCGTTTTCTCGGTACCTCCTTTTTCACTGAACAGTGTCATATGATTTTATCTAAAGATTCTTTATCTGAGGATCTTCGTAGAGCTGTTTATATCAATGAGGAGAAACACAACCAACTGACAACCGTTTTGTCAGGTGATTTATTTCCTCAACACCGTTTCTAGAAAAGATGGATGCCCACGAGTATAGGAAGCTTGCCTCACACGCACGAGGTACTAGGTTCAGCTCTGGCCCCGTAAACAAGCAGGATGAATGTGTGTTGTCTTCTATGGTGGATGTGCTGAGCACAGTACTCCCACCTACACAGTGGTGCTGAGCACAGTACTCCCACCTACACAGTGGTGCTGAGCACAGTACTCCCACCTACACAGTGGTGCTGAGCACAGTACTCCCACCCGCACACTGGTGCCGAGCACAGTACTCACGCCCGCGCATTGGTGCTGAGCACAGTACTCACGCCCGCGCAGTGGTGCCGAGCACAGTACTCCCACCTGCACAGCACTTTGAGTGCTGGACACAGAAAAGAAGCATCTAACACCCCAAATGTCCCAGTTCCCACAAATGTCACTTCTGATTTTTCTGCATCCAATAATAACAAAATATCTCAAAGCATAGATTTGATTAAATGAGGCAATAATTTTGTTGGTCATACTTACTCTAAAGTGTCACAAATAATGAAAGCTAAAATTTACTCTTCAAAATAAATGAGCCAAGTCAATTTATAGCGCTGCAACCTTGCTTTAATAACATGGAGCTTTTAAATCATTCTTTTGCTAATCAAAACACTGTATAATCTTTAATAGAGAGCCTTCCGTTCTAGTTTACTTCCTTATTTTAATGAGGCAACATTCATTTTCCATGAAATGTTGTTTAAAGTGATATTAAGATCAACAGAAATTCATGAAATATTTACCGGGGACATGTCAAATAGAAGACTCATTATTCACGCATCAACTGACTATTTTATAGACCGAATTATTTGCATATTCTTGGGCAAGAGGCTTTGCACCATGTTAAGCTCACTCTCTCATCACATTCCCGCATCCCTAACATCCAGGCCATCTCAGTTACCCCAGTGATCTTAACTACTTTTCACCTGTCCATTCAACTCAGGTGATATTATATCTCATATCACTGTCAGTTTATTTTCATCATTTATCCATGTACACACTCATTTAGTAGTGTGTCATTCCTGTCAGGGTTAGAAGGTAAGTTAGTTTATTTTGTACAGTTGAAGCAAAACCCCTGAGGCTGGAAACTTTATGAAGTAAAGACCTTTTAAAAATTCAAGGTCCGATGGCCCAAGAGAACAGATTCCGGTTCTGGTGAGGGCCTCGTCAGGGCTCTACTCAGGACCGCAAAGTGTAAAGGGAGAAATGTTTGTGTGGAGCAGTGTGCGTGCCAGATGTAAGGTGGCAGGCTCAGTTCACAGCCACCAACTCTCCTAGGGGCTTATCTAGACCTGCACAAGAAAGAATGAAGTCCCTCAAAAAATGCACAAATCCATGTTAATGCCATGTACCTCCCAGAACGGCCACTGGAGGTGAAGCCTCAGCAGGACGGGTTTGAGAACAAGTCACATCTAAACTAGAGCACATGGCAATTTGTAGCAACGTGATAATTGCAACAGCATCAGCAGGCTTTGCAGCAGAAACAACGTGACCCATATGTTGGCTGCTGCGACTTGATCCTGTCTAAGTTTCCATCTGGAGCCCAGGCTGAAGAGACAATCCTCATGGTAGTAAGGCAGCTGGGCTGATTCTGCGGAGGCTTTGACACACACACTTCATTCTCTATATGGCAGCACTAATGTTTAACTAAGGATATAATGTAATATATTACAGATTTGTTATCAACATCCACGGTGGAAAACTAATATCATCCCACAAAATCCTCAGTCTCTGAGCTGTTGTGTAGGTCAATGCTGTTGACACACAACAAATACAGAGATCAATCCCGATACAGGCAGCGGTGTGGATTTTCTCCACTAAGGTAAGTATAAATTTCCAATAGAGTTGCTTGCTATGTTTATGAAAAATGACAGCTAAGTGGCTAAGTTGAATCAAAATATTTTAATCGAGCCATTTGGCATATATTTTAACTTGTTTTGGGTATTCAGATTTGGCTAGTTAGTGCATAAATACACTGCGGGGGGTGGTTGCATTTACCTCCATGAAGGACTGGACAGACTTGATAACCTAGATAAATAAATTTTACTTGAATCAATTCCAGACCTGTAAAATAGATTTATTTTTAAGAAAACCCACAATATTAATAATAACTATAAGTATATAATTAAAATAAATGTTAGTGTTGTGAAATATACTGTAAGTTGTCTGGACCAGGTTATTGATGAATTGGTGTGTGTGTGTGTGTGTGTGTGTGTGTGTGTGTCTTTCTGCAGCTCACACATATTTGGACTATGTCATCTAGACAGTGTGAGCGCCCACACTGAGATAGGATGCGATTTCTTTGCTGTAATGTCATCCCTGTCTAAACTAAGTGAATGTGGAAATGAATAGATCGGTTGCATTAGAGGTCCATAAACACTGTTTTCTTTTCTCTCCCCCTCAGAAACAAAAGGCTAGCATAAAAGCTGACTGCAAAGTTTGCCAGTTTTTCTGTCAGAATCTTTCTATGCTTGTGAAGGGTGTTTCATAGTCTCATGTATTAAAACCCCAGTCCATCCCTATCAAGTGGCTCGATTTGAGGAGATTCTGGGAACTTTAGGAGTCTGGACACTGTAGCAAGAAGTACCTTTGCAGGTCATTTAGGATTCTGAATCCTGTTCCTTTGCTTTCTGTCACCAACAAAGTGATGAAGCTTTTTTGCCTCTTGCTCTTTCTAACACGATGTTCTTTCTACCAAGTGCTCAGAGCCAAACAACAACGGACTGAACTCTCTGAAATAGGAAGCCCAGACCTTCCCTCAGTCCAGCTGTCTACAACAGGTTTTTTTTTCAGTGATAAAAAGGTAACTAACACACCATCATATCCTCTTTGTAAGCATGAGTGCACAGCGACAATGCCCAAGTTTCAAGAGGGCAGAAAGAAGACCAACATACAAACAAATGCCCTTTGTCTTTGATAAAAACTTTTATTGGTATATATTAACTGTGAAAAATATGAGGTTTTATTGTAATAATTTCATACATACACATGATCTACTTTAGGCATATTTGCCTATCTATTACTTTTTTTTACAAGCAGAGTTTTTAGCTTATTCAACCTTAGTGTAGTTACTAGGATTTATTTTGTTATGAGAAACATAATAGGCATTTTATCCCATTGTAGAGAAGAATTTAATACTGAGCCTGTAAAAGGGAAGAAGTAGGCGCTTCAGCATGCATTCGTGGGAAAAGGAAACAAAATTGGTGCTAATGAGAAAGTTTAGTTATTGTAGGCTATTATTTTTGTATGTATGATGGGTGGATGTATGTGCGTGTTTGTTTATAGGTGTGGTTACCTGTATGTGTGTTGTGGGGGGGGTGTGGGGTGTTGGGGGATGTCGACATCAGAATTCTTCCTCTGTCACTCCCGACCTTGTTTTTGAGACAGAGTCTCTTAGTGAATCTAGAGATTGCTGTTTCACCTGAACGGTAGGCCATCCAGCCCCAGGGTGTCTCTTATCCCTTCCCTCTGAGATATCCACTGTCACATGTGGCTGTATGTCGATGTTAAGGATTCATATGCTGATTCTCATACATAGGACGCACTTCACCCAGTGTGCCATCTCCCTACCCCATAGGTAACATTATAGGCAATCACAAGACACTGGATTTTCAACACATGAAAAAGGGAAAGTGAAGTTTATTGAGAGGAAGTAGCATGGTCACGTGTTTCCTAACCCATCATGGTATAGGATGAAGTCAAACTTCTTACATTTTATTTTTAGCTAAAATTTTGTCTATTATAAGACTTTAAAAATTTTTCTCAATGTACATAAATGGAAATGCTTCTTCATTTTCTAATGATTATATATTGACAATCCTATCAAAAACAGTTAAATGAATCAATGTAAATGAGTAATGAAAGAATAGGATGTACATAAAATAAAAAAGCACTTTTTAGACCTTAGATCCCAGGGACATAAAATTACTCTGACACTCTGCTATATAGAAAGATCAAAGTCCTTATTCCTTTGACAGGCATTTTGTAGTTGTTTGATTTGGTTTGGTTTGGTTTTTTCAACTTGACTCAAGGTGGATACTTTTAGGAAGATTCTCAATTGAAGAACCGTCTCTATCAGTTTGAGCTGTAAGAAAATCTGTGAGGCATTTTCTTGTTGAATGATTTATGTGAGTCAGGCTAGTCCAAGCCGGGACAGGTGGTCCTGAGTTCTACAAGAAAGGAAAGTAAGCAAGCCTAGGGAGCAAGCTAGCAGACACTCCTCCATGTTCCCTCCCACAGGTCCTGCCAAAGCTCCCACTCTGCTTTTCTTGGTGATTGATTGGGATTGGATGCACAAGCCAAATACACTACTTTCTCCTAAAATTCTTTTGGGCTACAGTATTCATCAGATCAACAGAGAAGCAAACCAACACAGTCTTGGTCTTTGTCTCCATCCAGTCACACTATGATCCTACAGTGTTCTAGACTGGTACCAGTTCACAACACACTTTTTCTTCCAAAGTAGGCAATTCCATCATGGACCTTGTGCATACAAAGCGAGACTCTGCCACTGAACTAAATCCCCAGGTACAGAACACACTTGCAATTTAATTCCTAAATTAAACCAAGTATTATTATACACTGTAGTTTTTCTAAATAAGTGACACTATTCTTACCAATCTGATTATTTCTTCTCAGCTATAACCATCATAAACTCTCTAAGCCTGTTCTTCTGACTCTACACATTAGTATAGCTTGATTTTGTCAGTACTAGACAATCGCGGATGCATATGGATGGGGGTGGATAGAAGTCTATGACTATGACGTAGCTTCAGTTACACAGAGTGTTCTTCTGACATTCCCTCACCAGACAGTATTTCAGTTTTAAAGATTTATGTTAACCACTGAAATACAAGGTTCTGAGTTATTGAGTCTTCCTGAATACTTAAAAAAAAAAACACATGCAAACACAAACCGTGAGAGAGAAAATATTCCAAAGATGCAGCAGCAAAGGAGTTCATGTCGTGGAGATGATGAAAACAAGGTTAACGACAGACAGAAGCCGGACTTGTAAAAGTCAGAAGCTCGCAACTGGCTAAAAATCGATGGCATTTAAAGAAAATTATTATTTTGAAATCTCCTGCCAATCTGGGACCATTTAGAACATTTTAGATGACAACATAGAACCTGTAATAACTATGATTGAAATTCAAGATGTCTCTCTTTTGTTCTTGAACAATGATGTGGGAATTATTCATTTTCAATATTTAGTGAAGTTCTTTTTGGTAAACTTCTTGGGCAATGTTTTCAAATGCATACATACAAAAACAGGACTGTGGGAGTATAAAAGAAGCAGGCAGGCAGACTTCAGAATAATCCCCGCTGCTGTCAGAGCTTGGTTCTGATGCTGTGAGTGCTTTCCAGCCCAGAAGCAAGCAACTCCTTCTCCTGTTAGGAGACTGGTTCCTCACACAGTAGTGACATTGGCCAATCACTAGCCAGACATTTGCATGGGTTCTCAGAACCGTTACAACTGCCCTCAAAATTTGTCTCCTGTAAAAAAAGGACAGTAGAACTGAAAAAGACCTTTTAAAAGAGAGCATATTCAAATGAGCCATAAGCCATAAACAACATTTCAACCGTCATCAGAGAAAGCAAATTAAAACTAAATACCATGCCATTACCTATGCACTAGAGTATGTAAAATAAGAAAATAAACAGCATTAGGTGTTGACTAGGAAACTCCTTGAAACACACACTGTTTGAAGAAGTATAAATTGCTTCGGTCATCTCCCAACCCTCTTGCCAATATCTGACCTAGAAAATGCACACATTTTTGAAAGAGCCACTATAATATTGGAATATATCTTAACCTAAGTGTGCGCTTTGGATACATAATCAAAGTGCGTAACTGGGCTTTAAAAAACAGTTCTCTGGACAGTGGTGGTGCAAATTTTAATCCCAGCACTGGGGAGGTAGAGGCAGGCAGATCTCTGTGAGTTTGAGGCCAACCTGGTCTACAAAGCAAGTTTCTGGACAGCCAAGGCTACACAGAGAAACTCTGTCTCAAAAACTAAAAACCAAAACTGTAGAGAGCTGCCATAGGAGTATACAGCAGGTGACAATTAGTGTTCAGCAGGTTGACCTGTCAGAGGCATGATTCCCTGGTGGGGAGCCCACCAGGCAAAGCGGTGGGGTCACTGGCTGTGGAAACTGTGCTCCTGTTTGTAATTCCTCTCATGATTCACTTCATCTCTCCCCTGAGAACTTCATTTCTTCCCTAATAACAGCTCTGGGTGTATTCCTGCTGCGTGTGTCTTTACCTCATGTGTATATTCCATCTAGTGGGCACACATAAAGCTGTAGATGAGCTAGAGGATGCTTCTGCTTAAATTATATAATTGATAAAGTGTGAGCGTGCTCCTTTTTTCTTAGGTTACCAGCAGAAAGTGTGTTTCCTTCTATGCACCCCAGAAAGAAAAGTCTAGNCATTCATGGATTTTCTTTGCATACCCTGGTGCTGACTTCTGGGACCTGGACTCTCAATAGTCAACAATACAAAACCAAAAAGGTGGATATCTGTTTTAAATGTTTGTGCAGATTTGCCTTTCCTGTAACATAGGTGGCTCTTGTCAGCTGTCCTTCCAAGTCTGGAGGGGCCCCCCTGCCGGCTTCATACTTTGGCAGCAGGGAGCTACTTATCACTGGGAGCAGCACTCACGGGAAGAGACGACCTGAACCTGCATCATGGTCCTTTGGTGAGAATCAGTCTCGCATTCTGAGAATGTCTTTTCCACTGTTCGTCTCTGCAGTTAGGATGGTCGGAGGCAGCTCAAGATTCTGACGTATTTCCTGCTTCCCGCAGAAGCACAGACCCCTGCTTTGGATTCATGGAGAATACTGGCCTAAAGCCTTTTTGACACAAAGGGCAGACTGTTTTCCCATCTCTCTCCTTTCTGTCGGATCTCTGCCTGAGTCCTGGGATAGAAACCTTCCCCAGAGATAACAACTTGACTTCTTGTGACTGATGGGTCCAAAAACGTATCCAGTGTTTTCGAGCCATTCCCAGGGGCAGTCTACAATCACACCCGCGCATGCGAGCTTCTCTGTCAGACTCTCCAGTCTCTTTCCTGCTTCCAATGTCTGGTCTGCTCATAAGACTGTTGGAGAACACAATATATATACAAAACAAAACAAAACAAAACAAAACAATAGTGAGGAATTATTACTAATGAAAACTATGAACTTCAAAAGCTAATAGATAGAGCCCCCTGCATGGCAGGCTTATTAGGCAAATATCTGATTGCCTGTCGTGGAGGACTAATACTTAACTGCAGAGGCAATAAATGGGTCCTGATTCTGCTGAAGCTGTCAGCACCCTCTAGTGGAAGTAGGTGTTATCACAAGCATTTAATGGCACAGACCATTCTCACACTTAGAATTAAATGACTGAAACTCGATAATTACAGGAACTACCATTTTGAGACAATAATAAACAGAAGAGTATTTAATTTCAATATATTAAATAAGTGTAAAATATTTAATGTAGTCTGACACCTTATTCAGAGGAAGTACATATAGCAAACAAGAAGGGAAGGACAGGAACCACAGATTAGGGAATTCCTCTAGTGTGGGCTCTGCCCTGAAAGGAAATCTGCACTAGGTATCTGAACTTAAATTTTATTAATGAAACTCATGTTATATATGCTTATACTAAATCCAAAGCATAAACATAGCTAAAGAATAATATTTTAAATGTGTTCCAATCTATCAACCCACACTGGGTACCAAATCACTAGACTTAAAGATACCCCAATATTTTCTTTGCTTCTAAAACCAAAGGGACAAATCCACCTACCCCACCTCCACTCATACATCATTTTGGCTGAAACCTAGCTTTTCAGTTTTCAATCTGGATGGCGAAACTCAGTTCCAACTCTGAGATTTCTGAGTTAGATGACATCACACTGTCAGTTAAAATATAAGTTGTTTATAAATTAAAATTGGATCATCGTCAAGTCTCATTTCTCACTTTAGTGTTTAAATTATTCTGAAACTTCACCACTATGGGTGTCAGTCTCATTTAATCACCAACTCATGATACACAAGTTTTACATGAATTAAATGTAAAAAAAAATCTCAGAGCTTCATGAAGTTTCTGTTTTGAAAATTTTTCTCATCTATAGGCAGCAATAGCATGAAAAAGTACTTTCTCTCCATATAGAAATCTTCCAAGAAAAAAAATGTATCGAAATATGAACATATATGGTCAAAAATACTAAACTGTACTTGAAGTTCACCTCTCTTGTACTTTGCTTTGTGGTAGAAGAAAACCCGAAAATAAAGAACCAGGAAAGCCTCATTCCTTCACAGGAAGGGCCCAGGAACAAACAGGAACAAGACTATCAGAGGAAACAAGGCTGCATGGCCATCAGAAGAGCAAGAACTGCCATGGAAATTCACATGCATGGGGTGCAGATACGTAAGACGGTCATAAGTGACCTGTGTGTGGAGCACTGTATTCATGTGCATGTGTCCTTTGTACACAGATGTGTGTGCACACGTGTGTGCCTGCTTATGGAGGCCAGACAGTGATGACATCACACTGCTCTCCACCTTAATTTTTTGAGAGAGGGCCTCAAAATGATCTAGAGCATTGGTTCTTATCCTTCCTAATGCTGAGATCGTTTAATGGAATTCTTCATGTTGTCATGATCCCCCAACCATAAAATTATTTTCATTGCTACTTCATAATGCTAATTTTTGCTAATATGATGAATCATAATGTAAATATCTGTCTTTTCTGATGATTTTGGGAGACCTCTATGAAAGTGTCAGGTTGAGAACCACTGATCTGAGCTTACCAATTTGGTTGAGCGAGATGGCTAGTGGAATCTCAAGATCTTCCTGTTAGGATCAAGGCATACACCACCACGCCTGAAGGTGGGCATTTTGTTCGTTTGTTTGTTTTGCTTTTTGTTTTTTTCAGCTGTTGGTATCTGAACTCCAGTGTTCAATCTTACACAGGAAACATTTTACCTACCAGACCATTTCCCCAGTCCTGTAATTGATTATTAAGTGAATGGCTAACCCTTAGTTATTTGGTTTAATTTCTGAGCTTCTGCTTTTATGAGTTCAAGGCACTAACTTGATGACTCAGATTTGTTACAGGTTTTTGGATGCTACTAGTGTTGCTGGTGTGTGGTTCACATTTTAAGAATCATAAATTGGATTGTATGGTGTACAACATACAATTTCTAGATGACTGGTCATCAGTGCTTATTTGAGATGCTCAGGGCCAGAACTGGAACAGCTCCAGAAAAGCAGGCAGATTTGT
>LOEQ01006901.1:0-16864 GCA_001685075.1 Bramus lutescens | reverse complement strand
AAGATATTCATCAGTGTGGCTATAGGATGGGACCAGTTGAGGCGCCCTCTACTCGCAAGCTGAGGTTTTAATTGTCTTGGAAGAGTCTTCCTTCCCCAATTTAGGACTGGAACAAGGGGAAGCTGATAGGTCTATAAGTCTGGGGTAAACAGGTCATCGTCTGACCTTGAATGTCTCTAGGATCTTGATCTTGTCAGACTGGTTCATAGGCAGGCTTGGGGGTGACAGAAAAAGCTGCCAGGCTTTTGTTGTTGTTGTTTCTTTTTTGGTTTTTCAAGACAGGGTTTCTCTATAGCTTTGGAGCCTGTCCTGTAACTAGCTTTTGTAGACCAGGTTGGCCTTGAACTCACAGAGATCAGCCTCCCTCTGCCTCCTGAGTGCTGAGACCAAAGGTGTGCACCACACTGCCCACCCTTCCAGACTTATTTTTTGTTTATTTATTTATTTTGTGTCAGGTCAGGAGGCTGAGGAAGAGGCCAGATGCTATCTTGGAAGTTCACCATCTTTGTTACATAATCATGGCCTTCTCCCTAGGTCTGCCTCTCTGAGGCTGCAACTCCCAGTCCCTCAGAGTGTCATAATTCAACATTGTTGAAGTGCTATTAGGAAGGCCTTCCGATTGTAGCTCTTGAAAAAGTGAACCTCCACTTAGAGTTCCTCCCATCTGGACATGACGGCCGGCGCTGTGTTTTGAGAGAGTGCTTATCCTCTCCTTTTCTGTTTATAATGCTCTCCAGCACATTTTGACAGATTCTGTCTGCAAAGTGAACTCTTTGAGCCACTGAGCTTAATTTGGGACCCCACAGGAGCATGATGGGGTAGGGAGCAAATTACCAGTGGTTACAGCAAGGGAAAAAAAACCCTATCTCTTTCCCCACCAACCACTAACTTCCTCTAGATGAGAAGTTTTTTCATCTGATGCAATATATGTTTGTCTACTTGACTGATAGAAATAGAGGTGGGATATAAATTTAAATTACAAATGATGAAAAGCATTCAGTTCAGTAGAAATTATAGTTAGAAACCATAAGACTATAGCTACAGCTCTGACTCCAATTCCCACCCCTCTTCTAGACAACCATTTTCTACGTAATTTTAGATGTTACCTATCTTCATCTTGTTTCCATGAAACAAACTTAAATAAATTATTAGAAAAGGTACCTAGTAGTTCTGAAACCTTGCGCTTGCTTGCAACATTCCAGTTCAGCAAGAAGAGTGGGGAACACATATGTAGGAGTTGTATGTCTACATAATTTCTTGGTAGCAATTATGAGAACTTGAGCATAAAGAGGTAAATTTATGCTACTCCCTTCAAACATTGCCCATTATATCTAGCAAAGGCCAGATACTTCTAAGGTGTGTATTGTCATAATTATATGTATGGTCAGGATAGAGCAAGCATACTGTGTCTGAGGTCAAGTGGTTGTAGTCTAAATTATCTGAAATGGTCTCAAATTGTTAAGTTTAACTCAGTAATTAAAGAGGAGATAAAGGGTGGAGGGGAGATAAATAACAGATCATCATGAAATTTAATTCCAGTTATTTCTACTTGGAGAGGGGTAATACTGCGTCCAGTTTTGAAAAGCTTTCCATATATTGGCCGAATTAGCTATGACTCAAGGAAAGAACCGAATTGGCGATTCCGAGGTTTACACTTTAAAACAAATCTCAACTGCTTTGAGATGTGTGGCTGCCAAAAGCAATCTGAGATTAGCAGAACTGTTTTCCAACAAATCGTCACCAACCACACTAAAGCGTACTTTATCTTCAGTTTTCTTCAAATATCTTCTCAAACTTCAGTCTCAACTCCAATTTTACAATGAAAGTATTATGTGAAGCCTACCTAGACTACAACTTTTTACATGTGAGTACCATTTTGAGACCACACAGTTAAATATTCCATAGTACCATACGTTAAGGTACTTAAGGTCACATTTTAGAACGTACTAGAACAGAGGTAGGTATTAATGCCTTTACTGTTTATTTTTAAGGAAGGATTTCACACTGTATACCAGGTTGGTCTGGAACTAGGAACAATCCTCCTGCCTCAAACTCTCAAGTGCCTCGAGTACAGGTCTGAGCCAGCACCCACCGCAACAGTAACTAAAATGATAAGCACAAGAGAAGTATTCCTCTCCTAAAACGCATCAACTCTGAATGTTAATTAACTCAGGCGTGGCCAATGGAAAACACTGCCCTGTGCACTAAGAGCGAAGGGCTGTTTGCCTGTGTCAATCAGAAAGCGTCAATCTTCACTACCCGCTAGAGACGGCAGGATGTCATGGATTGTCATGAAGGTTCTAGCAATTCATCTCACTGGCAATGGAAACAGCAGTAACTGGAATAAAAACGCAGTTTGGGACCTTGGAGGTTAGAAAGCTTCTGCAGAGCAACAGAGGGCGCAAGAACCCCTTCTCTCTGGAGCCTGCTGGCCGCGGTTCCCGCGCCCGAGCCGAGACCCGCCTCTCCCTCGGGCTCTGGCCACTCAGAGAACTCTGAACAGAATGATTGACAGGGCAGCCGTCCGCTGCGTTGCGTAAGCGCTTCACTCCGGAAACGGTGACCTCCTTGTGCTTCCGGCCAACGCTCTCCCAGCATCCCTTGCGTGCGGGCCCTGGCGTAGCTCGCCCGGCCGCCGCGGNCCGGGGCTGGGCCCGGGACGCGGCTGCACGGCATGGCGCAGCTGGAGGGCTACTACTTCTCGGCCGCGCTGAGCTGCACCTTCCTGGTGTCCTGCCTGCTCTTCTCCGCCTTCAGCCGTGCCCTGCGCGAGCCCTACATGGACGAGATCTTCCACCTGCCGCAGGCGCAGCGCTACTGCGAGGGCCGCTTCTCCCTGTCGCAGGTTGGTCCCTGCTGGCCCTGCCCCGGGACGGGCTCCTCCCAACCTCTGTGTGTTTCCCTTTCCCTGTCTGCCCTCCCAGACTCAAAACGTGAAAGGAACTGGGTAAAGGCCGACTGTACCTAGCCTGGAGATCTACGGTGTATTTGTTAGGTGATGCGAGAAATGCAGACTCCAAATTATAGCTCCTCTTGGCAGCTGACCAGTTTGCCTTCCTAAGCCCCAGGACTAGAGGCATGCAGATGTCCCTTGGAATTGCAGAAAACTGAACAAAACTACCCAAAACTTACTTTAAAAGGTATTCCACTCAGTGTTTTGGACGCCGAATGGAGACTCTTAGGCCACCAAAGAGTGATAGTTTCATTTAGTTTCATCCTTGGATGTTTTTAGAAACTTGCTCTTGTCTAGATAAATTGGCAACTAGTCAGAGTGCATCATTTATATATATATATATTCGATTACATAAATAGGCATAATACAAAGATAAATGCCATATAGTCTCTCATGAACAGAGAATGGGTCACTACTTCAAAATATAAAGTCCGTTGAAGAAAATCCTAATTCCCTGGTATTGTTGCTCATAACCTTTGCCAATTTAAGGACCACAAATCTGCAAAGTAATAGTAACTACAGTCTCTAATACACAATGTATTGCAAGATGTCAAACAGGGCTTAGCACAAGTCCCAAACTAACAAGTTTTGTGTTTAGAAATCTTGTAATGCAGTCTCTCTAAATACTTAAGTATCTTAAAATCCTCCAGAGTCCAAGTGTTTTTGGCCTGGCATGTAAAATTGGGGCCTGTGCAATTTAATCATAGAATACATGTTTTCTAAAGAGCAAGCATTGGAAAGTAGAAACAAATTATAACTTACTGTCTGTTGGTTGATGATACCTTAATAATTGCAAACTGGTTTGCTACAGGGAGCAAAATGGTTTCTTAAAACAGGCTGGAGCAGTGCCTCAGTAGTTGGTAGCTCTTGCTGTTCGGGCTGAAGACCAGCCTTCCCTTCACCTACATTGAGCTGTTCACAAGCCATCTGTAACTCCAGTTCCAGAGGACCCAGTGCCCTCTTCTGCCTTCCACAGGCACCTGCTTGTCGATGTTGCACATTCTTATTCTCAGATGTGTGGGCACACACATTCATTCTTAAAACTGGAACTTAGAGACATCTCATCTGCCAGGATTTATTTAATTATGTCATAGAATGTCCTCAACATTATTATTGGAACAAATGAAAACTGATCTTTGACATTTGTATCAGTGGTGTGATTGTTGCTTCAGCTTCCCTGATGGTCTTTTCTTTTTAAGTGGGATCCTATGATTACTACGTTGCCCGGCCTGTACCTGGTGTCAGTTGGAGTGGTCAAACCTGCCAGCTGGATCCTTGGATGGTCTGAACATATTGTCTGTTCCATTGGAATGCTCAGATTTGTTAATCTTCTCTTCAGTGTTGGCAACTTCTATTTGCTGTATTTGCTTTTCAGAAAGGTACAACCCAGAAACAAGGTATGTACGGAATAGAGTTATTGCAAATTTCTGTGCAGTTAAGTTACAGTTATATAAGATGAAGGAAAATGTCCAAAATGGTTAGTTTTTGTAGGTTTTATAAAGCTAAATGGATGTTCTCTACTTATATGTAGAATGTGTTTATATTTCAATATGGGAATAGCTTTATTTGAAAACCTAAAGAAGGTGTTTGTTAGTAAACCAAAGCAGTTTAATAACTCCATGCTTTCTCTAGGAAATTAGATAGTCTAATGAATCTTAGCTGAGGGAATTGGATATGACTTCATACACAAGTCTTGGAGGTAGGTTGCCTGGGTTTAAATTCAGTCCTGGCTACTACTTATATGAACATGAGCAAATTACTCCTTTATGATTTTATATTTTTATCTATTTGAGGTAATTTAAATATCAACAGTAATAATGCATTTTGTCTCATTGAATTTGCATTACGAGTAAAGGAGCTTGCATAATAAAGGGAAGTTGCTTAGGCTAATACCTAGTACAAAGTTTTAATAAATGTTAACTATGGCAGCAATGCATGATTGTCATTATCTTTGACAGAGTACTTTGATTTTTACAATTTTTCCCTTACTAGTTTTAAGTATATGTTTGTAAATTGCAGTTTCTACTATTTAATATTTTGTATAAAACTGTTTACACAGATTTTCAGACGCAGCAGAATGTATCGTATATGTGCCAAGGTTACAGGCTGTTGTGGAGCTTTATCTATGTATTTATTGAGACAGGGTCTCACTGTGCAGCCCTGGCTGACCTCAAACTCTGTGCAGGTCTGGCTGTCCTAGAACTCATAGAGATCTCACCACACCTGACCTGAGGAGGGCTTTAGTTGAAGGGTTGGCATGGACTGTGTGCGACAGAGTTAAGTGAAGGTTATAGGTCAGAGAGATTGAGAATAGTTATTTCTGAAATTGTCAAAGAAGCTAAAAGAAGACATTTAGTTTAGAGTAGGCCTTGATTTCTTTTTTTAGGAAAAATTTCTTGTCATTTCATTGTACAAAAAGGAAGCTCACTGGGCAGGGTGAGGACTACTGTCTACACCTTTCCGTTTTCTCTAGTGTGGAGATTTGAAGGGCTATCCTTAAAGAACTGGGTGAGATGAGCTGAGACCCCAGTTCAAGGTAGCAAGGTGACATAGCTGTGTCGTCTTTACTGTGTTCTGTTCATCCCTGCGTTCCCCATAGTCCAGGGTCCCCTATTCAGCGACCCCTAAATAATTTGTTCAGTGATTCAAGAAATTTTAAGCTCTTAAGAGGTTTACATCATTAGTATTTTAATGGTTTCCAAGCTCATTAATGTAATTGAAAATTGCCAAAGGTATTATACGTGGTGTTGCAAAGTCAGAAATATGCTTCATTTGAATTAAACTGCACTGAGTTTTTAAATAAATCTCTTCACTAATTCAGCAGAAGTAGTGTATTTATTTTACCCTAAAAATAATTTTTTCTTTTTCCTTCAAGGCTTCTTCAAGTATCCAGAGAATCTTGTCAACATTAACCCTGGCGCTATTTCCGACCCTCTATTTCTTTAACTTCCTTTATTATACAGAACCCGGGTCTGTGTTCTTTACTCTTTTTGCCTACTTGATGTGTCTTTATGGCAATCATAGGACTTCAGCCTTGCTTGGGTTTTGTGGCTTCATGTTTCGGCAGACCAATATCATCTGGGCTGCCTTCTGTGCGGGGCACATCATTGCACAGAAGTTCAGTGACGCCTGGAAAACTGAGCTGCAGAAGAAGAAGGAAGAGAGGCTTCCCACTGTGAAAGGACCATTTTCAGAACTCAGAAGAGTTCTTCACTTTCTTCTGGTGTATTCCATGTCCTTTAAGAACCTGAGTATGCTTTTCCTTCTGACCTGGCCCTACATCCTCCTGCTGGTTGCATTTCTTGTTTTTGTGGTAGTTAATGATGGGATTGTTATTGGTGACCGGAGTAGTCATGAGGCCTGTCTTCATTTTCCTCAGTTATTCTACTTTTTCTCATTTACTGTTTTTTTTTCCTTCCCTCACCTACTTTCTCCTACGAAAGTCAAGACTTTTCTTAGCTTAGTTTGGAAACGTAGAGTTCAATTCTCTGTGATTCTATTAGTCTCGGTATTCCTTGTTTGGAGATTCACTTACGTTCATAAGTATTTGCTAGCGGACAATAGGCATTACACATTTTACGTGTGGAAAAGGGTATTTCAGAGACATGAAATTGTGAAATATTTATTAGTTCCAGCCTACATGTTTGCTGGTTGGACCATAGCTGACTCTTTGAAATCGAAGTCAATTTTCTGGAATTTAATGTTTTTTGTATGCTTAATCACTTCTACAGTTCCTCAGAAACTACTGGAATTCCGTTACTTCATTTTACCGTATATTATATATAGGCTTAACATACCTCTGCCACCCGTATCTAGACTTGTTTGTGAACTTGGTTGTTACACAGTTGTTAATTTTCTAACTTTTTATATCTTTTTGAACAAGACTTTTCAGTGGCCAGATAATCAGGACATACAAAGGTTTATGTGGTAATGGCAGCAATATTTTGAATTTTAAAAGTAGACTTTCTACAACAAATAACTGGGTAAGTAGAAGTGGAATTCCTTTTAGGTAAATTTGGGAAAGTTGAATGAAAAGCATTAAGTTCGAGGCCAGCCTAAAAGCCTGACTAATCATAGAGTAGCTAACAGTTGTCTTGAGAAGCACTTCTGCTGCCATCTTCTCAGGTCTGGCCACTTCTTTCTGTGTGTGCACATGGAGGGTGCTGGGAAAGCTCTGCAGGCCTCGAACCAGGACATCAAAAAATTTGAAAACCATTTTCAATGAACTAGCAGTATTTCTGAGTAAGTGGACAGATATTGCAGTAAATATAGCTCCGATCTTAAATTAGAGTGAATATACAGACATAGCAAATCATGAGCTAGAGGCTTTGGATGTTATGTTTATCTAGAAATCAAGTTTATTAATTAAAAATGCAGAAGTGGTGAAGCCATTTGAACTAATTCTAAATTTGATGTTTATACAGGCCAAAGATAAACTGTTAAGTGGAATACCTATTACAGATAACCTTTCTGTTAGGTACCTAGGGCTCATGTACAAAAATAACTGCAAACCTCGCGGCTTAGAACTTTCCCTCACATACTTACAGGCAGCAGCACCTGGACTCAGTGCTACCATAGATCGCACCTTCAGGAGAAGGGAGTCCACTGTTCCCCTCAGCTCACTCCAGCAGTTGTTTGGAGTGCCTTGTATTTGGTCCCTCCAGTCTGCCAGTGTCTTCACAGGGTTGTCTCCATGGGCTTCTTGTACAGATAAGGCCTTTGGATTTAGGGATCCTCTGATTCATATAATTTAAATTGTCCCTCTAGCCAATCAAACCAGAAGAACTCAGAGGTGAGACGTTACTGGTTTAGCTTTATCTTATAATTTAGGGAACAGTATTGGTTATGACGCTGGGATTTTCTTTTTGTCTTTTGGCTCTGTGTTTAGTGTTTATTCATTTTATTAAATTTGAATTTAATAAAATGAATTAATAAATTTAGTAGAAGTTTTTTTCGTTCAACTGTTACTCCATTACAGACACACAGACACTTGGTTAGTTGTATGCTGTGACTGTAAACCCAGAACTGTGAATAGAGCTACTTTTTAGCCCTTTTTTTTTTCTGAGTTTTACACATGTGTACACACACGCACAAATACACAAAGGGACCAAAAACTTTGCTTTTATTGTTGGATTATGTTTTCTTTGAGTTTTAACTATGTGTAAATTTGTATATAAGTTTAAAAACTACTTGAATAAAAGTTACACACATAGTTCTGAGTGGTCAGGCAGCACAGACCATTGCTTTTTGATATTTAGAAGGTGACTCCAGTAAAACAGCCATGGAGTTGTGAGCAGATCCAAAGGCGTCCTCCATTTCTGCCTTTACAATCGATTTATTATGATAGAGAACTAAGTCCAGGAAGGTGATATTGCAAACATGTGCATTTGAATAAAGCAACTGCTGTCTGCTGCTCTTAGGCCAGGCCTTTTATATCTCGGAACACCAAGGGGATGGAGAGACTTCATCCCACGTGACGAAAGGAGATTGCATTTAGAGGCCCTGTTCCCTTCTGGTTGTAAGTGTTGAGTCACTTCTGAATTAGACATTGTGGAGGTCTACAGGGAGAGAAGGGAGCAGTCTACACTGCTTTCCATAAGTATTGAGAGTAGGACTTGGCATTCCAGAACGGGAGGCCATGAATTGAAAGGTGCTATTTATTTTTCACTATGATTTAAAAATGGATGTATGTTGATGCTTTATAGGGTAGATGCTTGGTTAAATTTTCCTGGGCAGTTGACAAAAAGATGATCATTTGCTGGTGAATTTCTCAGTCTTTGTCACTAAATAACAGCAGGTGTTACCTTTGGTTATTCAAAATAACAGGTTCATCTCTGGAAAATCATTTCTTTTGGAAAGAGCCTTGCTTTTACAAATATTATAAATTATATTTCTGAAAAAGTTTGAAACTTTTCCAAAAAATAAGTATTTTTACTTGTTAGACTTAATTGAATTTATTGATTAATAAGTGATTATAAAGCACAAACCACCCTTGCAGGGGACCCTAGTGTGGTTCCTAACTCTATACAGGGCAGCACACCAGCCCTGTTAGCTCCACTTCTAGGAGCTCTCAGACCTCACTTCTGGAGCCACCTGCACTCCTGCATATACCTCACTGCCCCACACATAATTAAGTTAAAAATTCTCAAAGGTGGTTGTAGAACATGTACCTCCTGCTGAAGGACTTGTGGAGCCCTGCGCTCTTTATCACTCCTCTTCCAGTAGGGTAGTTTTAACGTGTCTCATTTGAAAGGCCTAGCCTTTAGCTTGAGTAATCAACCAGCTCTACCTTATGTGAAAATCCATAGGCATAGACTATCATTTCCAGATACATTAGGAAGGGTTTGTGTGCAATGTGTTTTGCTTGCATTTATGCTTCCTTGGGTACTCCTTTTATGGCTGTGCCTCACTAAATGGTGTGGAAATAGTGTTCTTTACATAATACGTTCTAGTGCGTAATAGTGCAAGAGGAATTATTCTCATAGTTACCCGTGTTTATCCTGTTATAAAATACCTGCTATAAACTAATGTCTGTAATGTATTTCTAGTGTAAACTTAACTGACATGACATTGTGCTCACCCTAATTGTCTAGAGAGAAGAGAAGGGATCCACAGCTTTAATGTAGAGTTCCTAAAGAGCAAGCATATAATTTAGGTCCACCTCAAAACTACTCAGATAAAAAGAATATAGATCACTATTTGAAGCAATTGGAATGTCTCTAAATGGTTAAAAAAAAAAGTAGACATGATATTTTACCTAGAGGAAATTGAGATTGTAGATTGTACTTGATTTTGGTTCCAGAATAAAAAGACAAGTTGTTGAAGGATGGTTGTTTATTCCTTCCTAATTGCAAATGAGAATGTTATATCTGAATTCTGGTTAGTATCTGATGTATGTCTTACCCATTTCAACATGGATCCATACCCATTACACAGCCATAAAGCGCATAAATACATCATATGTTATATGTTGAGTAAATGTATTTGAATGGAGTTTTCAGCATAGAAGCAAGCAGGTATCCTATAAAAGAACGGTATTACCAACTTAGTAAGTAAATTGTGTTTTATGAGAGCTACCCTGACACCTCTTCTGTTTTCTGAGTATTATTTCCAGTAGTATTTAGTACAGATGTGTACATTTATTGTGTATGTGCTACCAGCAATAGGGTATGATTTTAATACTATTTGAAACACAGACTCATTTCAATAATTATAATAGAAGTTTTGATGATTTGTGATACTTTATGAAATTTCAGCTGGTTAGAAACATTTGGTATTCTGCTATTTTAGCTCTAGGAAGGAATGAATTACTTGTATTTGGGTGATTTTTATGTATTTGAATTTGATGGCAATATGTTGTTGAGAAATATGTAATAAATTAGATAATGATATTTTTAATATACCCATGAATCCTGCACTAAATTCTGTGATGCCTGGAAGTTATTTCTAAAAGTAAATTTTGTGATAATTTGGTAATCTGTTAATAGTCATTATTTTAAAATAAGATATTGATCAGTGGTAATTTGTTCCTTCAGCACTGTTAAGCCAAAAGTAGTTAGGGTATAATTTTTTTTTTTCAAAAAAAGTTATATATACTAAGTATTACATCAGATTTGTATTTGGAAATGTGAGTTTATTTGAGCTGTGTGTTTACCACTGTTCAAGATGAGTAAGAATGAAAAGAATTCCAGTAGTTGTCTTCCTCTATTGATGATGTTTTGCTGTTGAGATTGATCTGTCTGTCATCTCTCTACCTACCTGCCTACTACATGTTTTCTCACTCGAGCCCACTCACATGCCTATGATGTAGATGCTGATTTCTCTTCTGACTGGTAGAGAAGCAGAATGCCAGCATCCCTGGTGACTCTCCACAGTCCATTCCTTTTGTCATTGAATGTAAAGCTGTGAGCTTTTGCTGTTCTGCCTCAATGTCGAAGTTCATTAAGAGAAAATGGGGAGTGAAGTTTCCACTCTGTACTGGTCAGACCCTTTGTGTCGTGTTGCTGATAACTTACATGTTCCTGAAAATGTTAGAAGCTTTTCAGAGGAGTACAAGTAAAATAAATACTAAATGGTTTCATTCAAGACAAACTTTTTAAAAATTCTCTTTTTTTAACTTGGAAAAAAAGCTCCAATAACAATAAGTTCTTATTTAAAAGCATTATACATTCTACATTGCTTTAAATGTAAATTGGAGATTGACAAAATAGGTTTCAGCTCACAAGAAAAATGCCTTTGTTTTTAATTACTTGGTCTTTTCAGGGGTATCGAACTCCCCAAATGGGTTTTGTATTTACTGAAAACATTTCGTCAGGAAAGTCTCAATGACTAGAGAGAATAGATATGGCATAGTACCTTTGCCAGGTGTCTCACATCCTGCCATTTTAAACCTGTGGTTACTGAAGCTGGTATTCTTTATGGTTCTTTGGTAAGATAAGTTCAAGTATTTCTTGAAGTATTTTGCCTTTGATATAGTCTGTTACTGAATTAAAGTGGAACTTTTACCCTATTTGTGAAACAAATTTTAGTTGTGCAGTGTAGCCGAAGGTGATACAATATTTCACTGTACCAATAATACAGTATTTATCTTACCTACGTTTATATTCCTTTGTCAGTGAAAAAAAATGTGTTTGTGTTTTCCCTGTAGTTCTAAATAGGAAAGTACTGTCTGTATACATTTTTTAAATGATGTTTACCAGGTGAAGACAATGTGCTGTATTTTGAAGTGTTCTTGTAATTTAACTTCTTTTTTACTAGTCTAGGTTAAACTTTTTATAGTTTTGTATTTTGAACCACAAAGATTTATTCACCTTTATTATTGTTTGTTTTTTAGGAAGGGTCTCATAATCCAGGCTAGCTTGGAATTTGCAATATAGCCAAGAATGACCTTGAACTCCTGATTCTTTTGCCTCTACCTCTTGTCTGCTGGAATTACCAGCATGCTGCACCAGGCCTAGTTTATGCAGTGCTGGTGATAAAACATACAACTTGCCTGGCCCTGCTTATTATACTGTGACTCAAAATGTTTTTCTGAGTTACATGAAGTGAAGGTTAATGTAAAAACAAAAGTCACTTGTTCCGTAATTATGTCTCAGATGATGTAACCTAACATACCCTGACTTGGAATTGTTTACCTCGTGGATTTTAGGATTGTTTCCAACAGTTTGGAAACTACTGTACGGCTACTGCTTTAGGCTTTGCTCACTCACTGTATCTCAGCTCTCTGGTATTAACTCTACCCACTCATGGAGAAGCTGTGCCGAAAGAGATTATTTGTCCAATATTACAGAGTAGCTGGGTGAGTTTAGGTTTATGAATAGGCATCCTGAGCATAATCCCATGGCTGTTTTGGGGAATGAGTAAAGGACACTAAACCTCCCTTCACTTTTGTAGCATTTTAGGGGAAAAAATGCTATGGAACTATAATTAGATGAACTACTTTTCCAGCTCAGACAAGTGAGGCACACACTAACTGGCTCTTCTAAGAGCAGACAATCTTCCATTTCCCATGTGTCCATCAGTGCTTCAGATTGGTAGTGAACACAAAATCTACAATGCAGGCTGAAGTTTTCAGCCCTATTAATTTACAACGAAGCAAAGATCTTTGTTATCAAATAGAGATGTAACTGCTTAAAACTTAATTTCTCAGAAAGATTCCTATTTTGGAAAAATGGTTGTTTTAAATGGTCTGTGATTTTTAAATCTTTCTGAAAGAATTTGATCTTTGTTTTAAAACTATGTTTTAATGTGGTTTTTAAGGTTTTACATTTTATTAAAGACTGCAATGTTTGACTCTAAAATTGTAATTCATGTCATTTAAACTTAAATTTATTTATAATAAAAACTTTAAACAATGTGCTTTATATATTCATAAGAAAATTAATATTTTGAATATATTGTGCCCTCTCAACATGCTTTAGTCAAAACTGATGGCCAATTGCTCTTTCCATTCACTCTACCTCAAGCCATTTTCCCACCTAACTTTAGACTACTGGTCTTGAAACGAGGAGTGAATACATTTTATATATCTGTAAAAATTCCCATCCCTACCCTAGATGCCTTGATCTACTTATAACTCCAAGTCACAGTGGTTTGTTATTAGATGGTCACTGAGTTTTTGGGCTTGGTTTTCTTTGTTAGTTTAGGTCCAGAGAAAGGTCAGTATTTACCAACACTGCTAACTTGAAAAAACTCTTAACTTTGAGCTTTGTCCATTATGAAGACGTGAGTACTGCTGTGTCTTCATTATTTGTTTGTACTTTACCCTCACACACTGCTAAGAGGTTAGCCAAGGACTTACATACTACAGATTTGTGGACATTAGGTAGAGGGTGCTTGTTCATTTCCCAGCCACCCAGACCTAAAATCAGAAACTATATTAATTAAAATATTACTCAGCCTATTAGCTTAGGCTTCTTATTAACTATTACATCTTGAATTAACCCATTCTGTTATTTGATCATAGTTTACTGGCAAGGTTTTGGGGTGTCTTGTCTCCTTGGCACCTATACAATGTCTCACTGATTCCATTTTCTTTCCTCTATCTGTGCTTGGAATTCCCACCTTACTCTAATCTGCCCTGCTTTAGGCCCAAAGCAGCTTCTTTATTAACCAATGGTATACAGAGAGAAATCCCTCATCACCTTCCCTTTTCTGTCTAAATAAAAAAGGTTTTAGCTTTAACATAATAAAATTACATATAAGAAAACAGTTATCAGTCAAGAATTATAGTTACAATATATCTATTATCATAACTAAGAAAAACTATATAGCTATTCTACAGTCCATCAAAGACCCCAGAAGGACATAATGTTACCTAAATTAACAGGAAGTGCATTGTAAGCAACTTCCAAAACTCTAAAATTGATAGCGATAACTCTACTTGGACAGTCACCCAAAGTTCTGTAATATTTTGGCATCCATATTAGCCTACAGGCCTATAGAATCCAGCAGACTTTTTCATGAAGCAGGAAATTTGAAAGACTGTTTTGCCTGTATTGGCAGTTTGTCAGTCACTTTCTTCTTTGTCCTTCAGAATGTCTGGAAGACTTTCATGAAACAGGAATCGTGAAGGACTGTTTCACCTTTAGGCAAGTTCAGCAGTCGTTTTTCTGCGGGTCCTGCATATCCAGTACCTACAGCATAACATCAAGCAGTCCAGGCAGGAGCAGTTTCTTGCCCAAATAGCTAAGAAACTCCACAAGGAGCCTCTTGCCCATTATCCTCTTGAAGTAGATTGGTACTGCCAGGAGCAGATGAGCCTCATTGTCATGAAAAGTTCTAAGTTCTTAAAACATTTTAAATGACATATTCTATAAGTCTTTGAAGGATTTAAAGAATAACTATCCTTCTGAAATATATCTCTGTAAATTTAGAAAACCTAACTAAACTGACTACAAGCTTGACTATAAACCTGTATTTCTTAATTATACATTACATTTTTAAATGAGCTGCACAAGATCAAAACCTTAATCGAGAGCAGAAATATACATAAACCAAAATTGACCTTAAATTTGTATCACTAAGCCAAGATCCATAAAGAATCATTTTGGGAATTTGGGTGTAGTTCTCTCCAAACTGTTTCCTGCTTTTTGTTGGGTGAAGTAATTTTAGGGGTTTACAGAGACCTTTCAGAGGTTCTTGATCCATCAAACTACATTAGTCTGGAAGGAATCCACAGGTTTTCATCCTCTGTGAAAACAAAAGCAGAACCTCTTTTCCAAAGCAACATGTCTTTTGACTAAAATTTTGAAGTCAAGATACCTTTAAAATATATATGTTGGTTTAGTTCATCAGCACATACAATGAATTATCTCTAAGCACTTAGCTCATTCATAGTCAAAAAATTCAAAGAAAACGTAATAATGTACATAATCAGGCTCTCTGTATATTCCATCTTTATGTTGCTTATTTTTCTTAATCTCTTTTCTATAAGTTTGATATTTATTATCTTTACTCCTTTAACCTATGACTGCTCTTTTATATTATATTATGGTCTATACTTTTTCCTCTTTCTCAAACCTAAGTACACTTATCCAACATTGTGACCCATTTAAAGATTTTTTCCATCTAAATCTGCCTTTGTTGCATATCTGTAATCCTTTTCTGACCAGGACCTCTTAAAATGCTAAGAGGTGTGGCTAATACTAAGGCTGCTTTGCCTTTGGGCTCCACCCAGTCCAACATGACAGAGGTCTGTTCAGTGCCAGCTCTGCAATCCATGGTCAAGCACCATTTCCAAGCACACAGTGGGTCTAAGTTGTTTTTAAGCAAGTTGTAGCACTCTGCTCACAAACCCCATTTAAATAGTCCATAGCCAAACTTTCTGAAAGAGTCAGAATTATTCATGCTGGTGAACCAGGAAGCTGCTGTTTTTAAAAAGTCACAGTTTTTAGTGCACTTCTCTTAAAGGAGCCATGGTACCCCTGCTTGCCATGAGCCCATCCGGAAAAAAAAATGCATATTCCGGAAATAAAATGCAGCTACCAAGAAGCCGTGCATAACTCTATTCTGTCTAGATTTACTTCCCAAGCTCCCTCCTATTTTATGTGGATGAAGTCAGCCCACGTTGTTGCCAATCTGTTGACGGAGACTGCTCGTTCATTTCCCAGCCACCCAGACCTGAAATATCCACACAGAAACTATGTTAATTAAAGCATGGCTTGGCGTATTAATTTAGACTTCTTGTTAACTATTACATCTTGAATTAACTCATTTCTGTTATTTGGCAAAGTTCTGACACATCTGTCTCTTTCGGCAGCTACGTGGCATCTCACTGACTCTATCTTCATTCCTCATCTATCTCTGCTTTGAATTCCTACCTTACTCTGTTCTGCCCTGCTATAGGCCCAAAGCAGCATTTTTATTAACCAATGGTATACAGAGGGGAATCCCACATTAGTGGACCTCTTTGTGACTCCTGCTTCTAGATCCCATCTATTTAAAGCTATTTTGCCAATTTTAAATTCTATTCCCTCACAGCATAAGTCTGTCATTTCAGCTTTCTGATTTTTAGGTACTCTTGGGAAATGATACATAAATGTGGGTATACCCAGTGAAATCTTTTTCTATGACTCATTGAATCTGACAATTTCATACATATGTAAAGTGCATTTTGATTTCTGTAATTCCCCTTTCCCATATTCACACCTCTTTTGGGACCCATTGAGTTTAATCGAGATGATCTGGGTGATCATGAATGAATTTGGAGCTAACAGAGTCTGATAGTATGACTAGTGGGTACATAGCTGAAGACAAGGACTGTCCCTCCAATTGCTGTGGCCAGTGGAACCATGGATACCCAGGGACCCAGAAAGGAAGGAAATGGTAGACAGAGAGTTCTTGGTTCATTTTGGGAATGAATAGTTTATCCTCACTGAAGTTATTTATATAGCATTTAGCTACTAAAGAACACCCAAAGCAGGTCTGAGCAGTCATTTTAATGCATTTGTCCTATTCTCTGAGTTTCTTTTACTGAATCTCCTATATTTGTTACTTTATTTTTTTTTGTTGGAATTTGGGTATTGGACAAAATTCCCATACCTGGCCCAACACTGGGCATTTTTATTGTCATAAAGAAGATTAAAATTATAGAAGGCAAGAACAAACACAAAGAAGGAGATATGCCTGATCAGGAGGCTAGGCTTTTTCCTAAGCTAAGCGTCAATATGCAAGGTAATACAGCTGTGCCAGGTTGCCTCTCACCGTCCTTTCCTCTATTATTATGTTAATAGAGGGGCAGGATCTTCCCAGGCCTTAAAAGTGCTAGAAAAGTAAGCTCAAATCTCTACCCTTCAAGGATTGAACTTCCACCAGAGAACAAAGAATTTATCTAAGCATGGGAACTTCTCATCTATTGCCCTATAAATCCCGAAATCTCCTTCAAATTCAAAATCAGGGACTTCCTCTCTG
>LOEQ01006900.1:72485-85527 GCA_001685075.1 Bramus lutescens | reverse complement strand
GTGTTCCCCCTACACGGGTCAGGAATGCACTCACCCCTCCGATGGACATTCTGCCGCAGGATCAGTGCCCACCGTTGGCCAGGGGACCCTGCAGACAAAGGGTTTGCCTTGCTGCCAGCAGGCCACCGAAGCCAAGGGACCAATGAATTATTATATCAGTCAATAAATATTCCTTTATCCTTAGAACATTGCAGACCAGAGATCCACCGTATTCATATTATTATCATATCTTCATAAAAATAAATATGTTGCTGCGGATTTAAAATGCATTATGGGGGCTGTGAATGGTTTAGCTCTTCAAATCTCCAGAAACCCATACAAGTGATCAGTGAGCACGGTAGCTGCCTTTAATTTTACTGTCACATTGGGAGGTAGAAAGAGACAATAACTGTGTCCATGATGTTTTTTGAGTCTTGCAATGTTAAATATCTATGGTGGCTTGAATGATAAATGCTTCTATAGTTTCTGCACTTCAGTGTTTGAGTCTAACTTTTGTATAAGGAAAATTAAAACATTCACAAAACATTTTATCCTGGGGACCTCACTGGGATCAGACCTTAATCTTACTGTCTTGGAAAAGAGCCCCAAGAAGGTGCTTTTCCCCTGCAACCTTCTTCTATCAATGTTGGTATCAAAACCCAGGGTTTATTCTCTTCGTTGTGCAGATTCAATCTGTTCAGGAGAAATCCCATGAAAGAAAGATACTAATTCAAATAAAAGCAATCAGATCAACTTCCTGAGAAGGTCCTGTTCCATGAGGTCTGAAGATCTGAAAGAAAGTACTCACCTGTATAGTTAATATGTCTGTTGCTAACTTCTGGATGGAGATTCAATAGCCAGTGGACAGAAAAATAGATGGAAGTCGCAGTTCATTTCCTGGTTTCTCAGACACAGAAACTATGTTAATTACAATATTGTTTGGTCAATAGCTTAGGCATATTCCTGGCTAACTTTTATATCTTAAATTCACCCATTTTTGTTATTCTGTATATTGCCACAAGGCTGTGGTTTATGAGGTAAGGTTCCAGTGTCTGTCTCCTTCAGCAGCTATACGGCATCTCCTTGATTATGTCTACTCTTTCTTTCTACTTCTCTGTTTGGATTTTCTGCCTGGCTTTACTCAGTTAAGCCATTGGCCAAAAGCTGCTTCTTTATTAACCAATGACAGTAAAACATATTCACAACATACAGAAGGAAATTCCACACTACCTCCCCTTTTCTGTCTAATTAAAGAGTAAATTTTAACTTTCACATAATATTGCAAACAACAAAACAGCTATTGGGCAAGAATTATAGCTACAATATTTAGTCCATTTACATTTAGAAAATTAAGGGAAATATTCATCTTCTTATATTTGTGAGTCTAAAGTTTTATATTTAATCTATCTTTTATAATTAAAGCTATCTTTCTTCAACTCCATCAAAGACTCCAGATGGAATATAATAGTGCCTAAGTAAACAGGAAGTGCATTGTAAGCAAGTTCCAAAACTCTAGAATTGACAGAGACATCCTGCTGCCTGGACAGTCACCCAAAGTTCTTTTGAAACATTGGGGCATCCATCTTCAGCCTACAGCCTCATAGCTTCTGGCAGACCTTTCCATGAAGCAGAAAATTTCAAAGACAATTCTACCTATATTGGCAGACTGTCAATCACTTTCTTCTGTGTCCTGAAGAATGTCTGGCAGACTCTTTCATGAAGCAGGAACCCTGAAGAACTGTTTCACCTTCTTTAGGCAAGTTCAACAGTCATTTTTCTGTGGTTCCTGTATCACAACGTACTATTGAGCACTATAGTCAAGAGCAGCTTCTTAACCCAAATGTATAGCTTTGTCACATTGAAGACAAATTTCATAATGGGTTTCTTCAATTCCCATCTACCTCTCTGAAGTATTTGGTGCTGACAGAAGCAGACATGTCTTACTTTCGAGAAATGTCTAAATTCTTAGAACATTTTAAATTTCATATTCTGTACATCTTTGAAAGTTTTGAAGAATGCCTATGTATCTGAAATATCTCTGTACATCTAGAAAACCTAACAAACATGACTATAAGTTTGACTATTATAAATGACTATCTATTAATCTGTATTTCTTAACTATACATTAAATTTTTAAATGAACTAACCAAACACAATACCTTAAACAAGAGCAGAAATATACATATAACAAAATTGACCTTAAATTTATACCAATAGACCAAGATCCATACCAATGCAAAGTATTCATCTGTAGAGCATATCCCTTTTTAAATGAAAACAACCATTTAGGGGATTTGGCTGATGAAATGTCCAAACTGCTTCCTACATTTTGCTGGTCAAAGTATTTTGGAGGATTTGTGGAGACCTTTTAGGTGGTCTTGTTTCATCAAACCACCTTAGTCTAGAAGGAATCCACAGGTTATCATTCTCTATGGAAACAAAAGCAAAACCTCTTTTCTTTTTTATTGTATAAGTTTTTAATATCTGATTTCCATTTATACTATGGAATCACATTAATAAAAACAGCTATGACACTGTACCAGATATATAAACTAGTGAATTGAATAGAGTACTCAAAAATAGATCCACAGTACTGTGGTCACCTTAGTTTGTGTAAAGTCATCAAAATATACCTTGTATAAAAAAAGTCTCTCCAAACAATAACACTAAAAAACTTGAAATCCCTATAACAAGAGATAAATATAAATCAATTTTTACCCTGTATATGAATCATTTCCAATTTAAACAGCATTTTAAGATTAATAATTAAAAATTGATGCTAATATAGAAAAGAAAATGAAAACCATTCAAAGATACAAACACATAAAATGCTTTTCTGAATAGGAGCCCAGTAGCCAAAGAAATGATAGCATGATGGACAAACAGGACTAAGTAAAGTTAGCATCCTTCCACACAGCAGGGGGAACAAATGATACAATGAGAATGGGAATCTTCAGAATGAATAGGAAAAAATACATGCACACACACGCACGCACGCACACACACACACACACACAGAGAGAGTAACCATTTGTCTGAGAAGCAGTAAGATCCAGAAAATATAAATAACTCAAAACTTTAATATTATAAAACCAAATCTGGATGGTGCATATGCAAGAAAATATGCAATAGCTGTCTTTTGAGCCAAACTTATTTGGCTTAATACTTCTATCCGTTTTCCTGGAAATGGTGTGATTTATTTTGCTTAATGGTCAAGCACCACATTGTTTATAGATGCCAAATGTCAAAATCTATCAGACTGTCAGTGGATACCTGTACTAATTCTATGCTTAGCTATTGTGAACAGAGAAGCAACGAACACCAAAGTCCAAGGACCTTTGCTATACATTGAGATTCCTGAGGTATCTGTCTAGATATGGGTTAGATCATATAGTAGTTCTATTTTAAGTATTTTTGAAGAAGACCCGTGATGATTTCTATAGTGTATGCACTAATTTATATTTCCCAAATAGTGTCTAAAAGTTCTTTATAAAATGCATCCTTGTACCCATTTTAGTTTGCCTGATTTCTTTTGAAGGCAATTGTAATTGACTGGGATGAATCTCATTACTGTTTGGTTAGCATTTCCCTGATAAAAACACTGATATTTAAAGGGCATTTGACTTCTTTTAAAACTGAGTTTTCAATTTTCCTGTTTGCTGGTTGAAGTATTTGGTTTCATAACAGAACCTCTTTCTAAAGCAACATATCCTTAGACCCAAATTTTGATATCAAGATACCTTTAAAATATATATTTTGGTTTAGCTTAGCAGCCCCCAGTATCAAATACCTCTCATTAGTCAAGAAATTTAAAGAAAACACAATAATATACTCTGTGTATTTTCCATCTTTATGTGATTTATGTTTGTTTACTCTTTTAATGTATGACTGTCTGTATCTTTTATATTACTTTTACTGTATCTTTAATGACTTTGCTTTATTTTTAAAACTATTTACTTTGTAACTGTCTATACTCTTTATTTTCTCTGTCTTTCAACCCTATAAACATTTTTAAACACACTACAACCCATTTAAAGGTTTATTTCTGTCTGAACATGTCCTTATTGCATATCTGTAACCATTTTCTGACCAGTAACACTTTTAAAATGTTAAGAAACTTGGTTGCAGTGGCCCTAGATGCTAGCTCTGCCTCTCTTTGCCTTTTAATATGGTGGCAGTACCTTTACCTCTAGCCTCTGAGACTGCCAGGTAGTAGTTACTCTCACCACTTTACCTGTGGGAAAGATCATGCAGAACATAAACCCTTTTTTTATCTGAGAATATGTTGAATCTGCCTTGCAGTACACTGCAAGGCCTGGAAATATCTCTGTGTATGGCTGTGGGAATCTGCCATACTCTGCTACCTGCGCAGATCTTACTGCTTGTCCAGGGGGGATTCTTGAGCTGCTGGTGTGCTCTCAGCTCCTTTCCTCCTTACCTCGAGTGGGCGTCCATCCAAGCACACTGAGCCAAACTTATGGGACACTATGAAAGCAGTGCTAAGAGAAAAACACATAGCACAAAATGCCTACATAAATAATTTAGAGAAATCTCATACTAGTTAGTGTTTTAACAGCAAACCCCAAAGCTCTAGCACATAAAAAGTACTCCAAGAGGAGTATATGACTGGAAATAATCAAATTGAGTGCTGAAATAATTAACACATAAACAAAAATACAGAGAATTAATGAGTTTGTTTTGAGAAAATCAACAAGAGAGACAAACCCTTATCTAAACTAACCAAAAGGCAAAGAGACACAGAGAGAGAGAGAGAGAGAGAGAGAGAGAGAGGGAGGGAGGGAGGGAGGGAGGGNAGAGAGAGAGAGAGAGAGAGAGAGAGAGAATCGAAATGAACAAAGTCAAAAATGAAAAGAGACATAACAACAGTCACTGAAGAAATCCAGGTCATATTTCAATTACAGGTACTTCATAAAACTGGAAAATTTAAAATAAATAGACATGTTTCTGGATATGTATTACATACCAAAATGAAATCAATACCAGATAAACAATTTAGATATACATATAAGGCCTAAAAAATAGAAACAGTCATTAAAAGTCTCCCAACCCCCCTCAAAAGAAAGCCCAATGCAAGCTGGTTTCATGGTAGAATTCTACCAGAATTTCAAAGAGCAGCTACTACCAATACTCCTCAAACTATTTCATAAAAGAGAAACAGAAGACGCATAGGCCAAACTGCATTTATGAGGTTACAGTTACACTGAGAACGAAACTACACAAAGATGCAACTAAAAAGAAAATTACACGGGCTGGAGAGATGGCTCAGCAGTTAAGATCATTGCCTGCTCTTCCAAAGGTCCNTCTGGCCTGCAGGCATACACACAGAATATTGTATGCATAATAAATAAATAAATACTTATTACTGATCATTCTCCCTCATGATCACTGATGCAAAAATACTCAATAAAAGCTGACAGCCAACATCAAATTAAATAGAGAGAAACTCAAAGCAATTCCACTAAAATTTGGAACATGAGAAGAGGCTGTCCAGGTCCTAGCTAGAGCAATAAGAGAACAAAAGGAGTTTGAGGGGGATACAAATTGGAAAGGAGGAAGTCAAATTCTCACTGTCTGCAGATGAGATGATAGTTTACATAAGTAACCTCAAAAATTAAACCAGGGAAGTCCTACAACTGATAAGCACTTTTAGTAAACAATCAATAGTCCTCCTATACACAAATGACGGATGGGCTGTGAAAGAAAGAAGAGGAATATCAGTCTTTACAATAATAACAAATAATATAAAATAGTGGAGTAACCAAACAAGTGAAAGACTTGTATGACAAGAACTTAAATCTCTGAAGAAGAAATTGAAGAAAATATCAGAAAATGTAAAATGTTCTATGTTCTTGGACAGGTAGGTAGGAATCTTACCAAAAGCAATCTACAGATTCAATGCAATTCCCTCCAAAGTTCAAACACAGTTCTTCACAGACCTCAAAATAACGGTACTAAATTTCACATGGAAAAAAAAATCCAGAATAGCTACAAAATCCTGTACAGAAATTTCTGGGGTCATCACCATCTCTGACTTCAAACTGTACTATAGAGTTATAGTAATAAAAACATCTTGGTAATGGCATAAAAACAGACATGTGAACCAATGGAATTGAATTGAAGTCCCTGACATTCATCCACAAATGTATGAACACCTGAATTTTAAAAATGAAGCAAAAACTCTACAAATGGTGCTGTCATAGCTGAATGTAGACTTGCAGAAGATTACAGATACACATCTATCGCTAACCATAAAACTCAAGTGCAAGTGGATCAAAGACATCAATATAAATCCATTTCACACTGAACCTGATAAAAGAAAAAGTAGAAAGTAACCTTGAATTTACTGGCACAGGAGACTGCTACCTGAATATAACACGAGTAGCACAGACACTGAGACCAAAATCAATAAATGGGAACGCCTAAAATTGAAAAACTTCTGCAAGGCAAAATAAATGGCAAATAAAACACAGTGACAGCCTACAGAATGGGAAAAGATCTTCACCAACATCACATCTGACAGAGGGATAATATCCAAAATAAATAATAGCTCAAGAAACTAAACATGAAAATACCAAATAACCCAATTAAAAATGGTGTACACATCTAAATATAAAATTCTTAGGAGAAGAATCTCAAATGGCCAGTAGACATTGAACAAATTGTTCAACATCCTCAGGCTTCAGGTAAATGCAAATCAAAGTGACTCTGAGATACCAAATGTTAATATTTTTAATCCCTGTATTTAAGAGATTATTAAAAATCTTCTGGTATCTTCTTCAATATATTCCTTAAAAGTTTTCATTGTTCAAGTCTCATATTTTCTTGGTTATATTTATTGAGGTTTGCTTTGTTACAAAGTCTGTGGTCAATTTTACAAAAGGTTCCCTGAGGTGCTGAAAAGAAGGTATATTCTTTTCTGTTTTGGGGTATGTTCTGTAGATTTCTGTTTAGTCTATTTGAGTCATGACATCTGTTTGTTCTCTCATTTCTCTGTTAAGTTTCTGTCTGGTTGACATGTCCACTGGGGAGAGTGGAGTGTTGAAGTCTCTTGCTATTAGTGTATGGGGTTTGATGTGTAATTTAAGCTTTAGTAATGATTCTTTTAAATATATGGGTGCCCTTGTATTTGGGGCATAGATGTTCAGGATTGAAACTTCATCTTGATTGGTTGTTCCTATGATGAGTATAAAGTGTCCTTCTCTATTTCTTCTGATTGACTTTAGATTGATGTCTATTTTGTTAGATACTAGGGTAGCTATACCCACTTGTTTCTTAGGTCCATTTGATTGGAAAATATTTTCCTAACTCTTTACTCTGAGGTAATATCTGTCTTTGAGGTTGAGGTGTGTTAACTGTATGCAGCAGAAGGATGAATCCTGATTTCATATCCATTCTGTTAGCCTGTGTCTTTTTATAGATAATCGGAGTCCATTGGTATTAAGAGATATTAATGACCAGTGAGTGTTAATTCCTCCTATTTTTTGGTAATAGTGTTTGTATGTTTCCCTTCTTTGGGTTTTTCTGGTGTGAGGTTATCTGTTGCCTGTGTTTTGTTGGGCGCAGCTGGCTTCCTTGGGTTGGCATTTTTTTCTAGTACTTTCTGTGGCACTGTATTTGTGAATAGATATTGTTTAAATCTGTTTTTGTTATGGAATATCTTGTTTTATCCATCAGTGGTGCTTGAAAGCTTTGCTGATTATAGTAGTCTGGGCTTCCATCTATAGTCTCTTAGTGTCTGCAACACATCTGTCTAGGACCTTCTAGCTTCCATGGTTTCCATTGAGAAGTTGGGTATAATTCTGAAAGGTTTGCCTTTATATGTTACTTGGCCTTTTCCCTTTGTAGTTTATAATATTCTTTCTTTATTTTGTATGTTTTACATTTTGATTATCATATGGTGAGGGGAACCTTTTTTTTTTTGGTCCAGTCTATTTGGTGTTCTGTAAGCTTCTTGTACCTTCATAGCCTAGAAAAGTTTTCTTCTATAATTTTGTTGAATATATTTTTGTGACTTTTTCTCTGGATTTCTTTTCCTTTTTCTATCCCAATTATTTTTAGGTTTGGCCTTTCCATGGTGTCATAGATTTCCTGGATGTTTTGTGTTAAGAATTAGTGTATTTAACATTTTCATTGACAGATGAATCTATTTCTTCCCTACTCTCCTCAACACCTGAGCTTCTCTCTTTCAGCTCCTGTACTCTTTCATTACGCTTGCCTCTGTTGTTCCCATTAGTTTGCTGAGATTTTCCGTTTCCAGAATTCCCTCAGTTTGTGTTTCCTTTATTGCTTCTACTTCATTCTTCAAGTCTTGCAATGTTTGAACTGTTTGCTTTACCTGTTTGAGTGCTTTTTCTTCATTTTCTTGGGCTTCTTTCAGAGATATATTGATTTCTTCCAATATTTTGTTTGTCTTTTCCCCATTTCTTTAAAGGGATTTTTGATTCCCTCTTTAAATTTCTCCACAATCCTCATAAAGTTAAGTTTAAAATCATTTTATTCTGCTTTTTTCTGGGTTAGCATGATCAAATGATCATGTCTTCTTGTTGTGTGACCACTGGGTTCTGGTGTTATGCTGCTTTTTAGGTTGTGGAATGAATTCTTGCATTGGCACCTACCCATCTCTTCTAATTGGTGCCAGCAGTATCTTTTCCTCTTGGTCCAGTCCTTGCCGTTTCTGTTTGTGTCTTTGGAAACTGTTCTTGTTCTGCTGTGTGCTGTCACTGTCTGTGTCTCAGGGAGCCACTCAGGTCTACCTTGGCCTGATCTCTTAGTCCAGTCTCTTGGTCTGTTCTCTTGGTTCACTCTCTTGGTCCACTGTAGTCACAGCCTTTGTTGATCCTCTCTGTGTAGTCACAGACTTTGCTTCAGAATTCCTCCGAGGTTGCAGGGGATAGGAGGGTTTGAGGGCAGAGTGGAACTTGTAACTTACAGAGTCTGATTGATAGGTTGGGGTTGTTGGAGCAGCTTACCTGAAGGAAGCTTGCCTGTAGGATGGCTAGAGAAGCTGAGGCAGGTGGGAGAATGGCCTGGAGTTTTGCCTCCAGTAAGGAGTGTCTACCTAGTGGAGTGCCCCACAGGGTGGACAGACACTCACCTCTTGTTCCTCTCTGTGTAGTTTCAGCTTGTGTTTCAAGTTCTTTTGAGGTCACAGGGGATAGGAGTGTTTGGGGGCTGAGTGAAAATTGTAGCTTACATGGTCCAATCGGTGGCATGAAAATTTTGGAGCAGCCTGCCTGCAGGAAGCTTGCCTGCTGGATGGTTAGAGAAGCTGAGGCAGATGGAGGAGAGGCCTAGACAGTGGCAGCTGGGTGGGTGTTCACTTACCTCTTGGTCCTCTCTGTGTAGTTGCAGCCTCAGAAATCTCCACATTCTTAGGACCTCAGCATGCACTGGGGAGATGCTGGTCACCTCCAGAAGACCAGGTTTACCAGGTCAGAACACTCAGATGCATAGCCATGTTTCTTCCATGTTGCCAGAAATCATCAGAGTATGCACTGTGCCCTCATCAATCTGAAGGATTACACAGTATTTAAAGGTAATCTTCAATAGAGGGAATCAAGTCACATGGCAGAAATAAAGCAGAAAGGAAAGGAAAGATTGGAGTATAATCTAAAGTTTCTTAGGCAAACTCTAAAATGAATATAAATAAAGACAGCTGTCTCCGGAGAGGAATTTTGAATTGTACAGTTTGTTGGTGTTCTGGAAGACAAACCTGGGAGTTTTGAACTTGTGGATTTGACTTGTTCTGGCTCATAATAAAGTGCAGGACTTCACATTGTTTAAGACTAATGGTTTCTGCTGATCACTGGAATCTGTGGAGAACAGAAGGAATGAGTGACACAGTTTCAATGGACCTCACAGAAGGACAAGAATTGTTCAGTGGGATCTTTGCTTTAAGTAATGTTTTTATCTCACGAAAAATTTTCAGAAAGGCTAAGAGTAACATTAACAGTAGAAATAAAACAGAACCTTACTGACTCAAACCTGGATTAAAATCAACATAATGGAGTGCAATAGTCGACTTCCTGTGTCTGCATGCAATAGTCGACTTCCTGTGTCTGCAAGGTGTAGGCCACTTGGCTGTTTCTCCAGGACCACACCTGCCTGCATGTTCCATGCCGTGATGCACTGAACTTCTGAACTGGGTATGACGCAGGAGAGTCTCCCATGTTTCAGAAGCCATCGCTATTCCCTCACAGACATACTGATAACATGAAGTGGATTCAGTGGATTTAAGGACGGGGCATGAAATTAGGAAAGAACAGCTATGGGGAAGATTGGGGAGATACAGAACGAAAGATGGAGAGGTGGGTTTGATAATTTACATTAAGAAAAACCCATTAAAAATGGGTCTGGAGGGAAGGTTCAATGGTTAAGAGCACCGACTGCTCTTCCGGGGACCTATGTTCTCTTCCTACCACTCACATGGTGACTCACAACTCTCTGTAACTCCAGTTTCAGGGGATCTGGCATCCTCTCCTACCTCTGTGAGCACTGCATACATATGGTACACAGACAAACATGCAAGCAAAATAGTCATACACATGAAACAGAAATAATTAAATCGCTAAAAAAAGAACAAAAATCAAAGCAGTTCTGAAAAACATTCCAAAAAACCACCTCATAGTGTTTTGAATAGGTTCAGAGTGTTATGTTGAGCCATGAGAGTGAGTCTTTTCATTTTTTGTCAACAGTATGCTCTTTTAAACACAAAGGAGTGTGTGTGTGCGTGTGTGTGTGTGTGTGTGTGTGTGTGTGTGTGTGATACATTTCATTAGTTACCCCTGTCCCTCAGGCACACAGAGCTCAGGTAAAAATCTGCTGTGAAATTATAGCAGTAGAGGACTAACACCTTTATATAATGACTCTATTTGATGTAGTTGGTCAACCAATTGTCCAAACACATATTATTTCTTTTTAAAAATGTTATTATTTTTGTTTTACATGTATGAATGTTTGCCTGCATGTATGCATGTGCATTGTACATGTGCCTGGTGCCCACAGAGGTCCTGAAAGGGAGATGAATTCCTTGGAACTGGAGTTTAGGATTGTTCTGAGCTGTTGTGTGGGTGCTGGGTATGAAACCCAAGTCCTCTGGGAAAATAGCATATGCTCTTTACCTCTGAGGCATTTCTCCAGGCCCCTAAATTCGATACATTAATAATGAATTTAACATTTGTTTAACACCCTATATCTAACATAATGGAATAAATATTTTTTTAAAAGTTATCCCAAATCTATGTATCTAAATAGGTATAAGAGAAACTTAGGTTTCCTGTGTGAGTTGATGCACGTCAGGAACTTACCATGGAGGGAAGTGGGAGCTGTCGACAGAGGAATCCTGAAAGTAGCAATTCCCGGAAAAGCACAAAACCTGCGAGAAGAGCCTGATGATTTGATGGTCCCTGACTCAGTTCAGGAAGCAGCAGATGCCTGGGTTCAAGGGCACCTTATGGGTGAAGGTCTTCCTTATAGGTTGAGGCGATGGAAACATTGCAAACACATTGCAAAAAGCCACCTTGTAACGTTTTGAGTGGGATCCAGAGAATTTGGGAAGATAGGGATTGAAATTTGCGGGGCTGGAGGCTGTGGGAGGGGCTGCGCTTTGACTTCTGCTGCCTGTCACCCCTCCTCCACCTCTTTGTGACCCAACAGACCAGAGTTCTGTGATACAGATCTGGGGACCACCGCTAGGTTCCAAGGAGCACGTGGCACCCAGTTACCGTCAGGTTGATCCACTGTCACAGCTACCTGGCAGCTCAGAGGCCCCTGAAAGACAGAGATATGTCGAACAGGACAGTGACCAAGAGCATCTATGGAGGAGGGGCGAGCATGTGCTGTCAGGTACGTGGGGAGGTACACAGGCTCAAACATGTCCGCCCTGGAGTCAGGTAATTGGCCTTGAACAGGCTCTAGCCTTCTTTCCCAGATGGCCTCTATCTGCTTGGACTCCAGACTGTTGACGCTGCCAAGTTCCTGGAGGACTTCCTCAGAAAGATGTTAAGGACAACGCCAGGTACCACGATGCAGAGTCCTTCCCTTGTCCACGGATCCTCAGAGCCTCATCTAAGCCGCACAAGATGGCTGTCTGTCTGCCTTCTCAGCTCCATGTACTGTCTTCTGGGCAGAGCTTGACAAGGACTCTCTTAGGTACCTGGAAAGGCAGTCAGTTGTCAAGTTGAAGCCCAACTATATCCAGGAATGAGCCTTGGGAAGAGATGGGGGGGTGGAGCCTCAGGAGCCCCCTATAGTGTGACAATTCTCACAGTCAAAACAGACTTCAGTGGCCAGAGAGACCATTAAGACAGTTTGGGGGGAGCACAGGCACCCAGCATGGAAGGTGATGCCACATAACGAAATCCTTGACATCTTTCACGCTGTCGCTCTCCTGGTCACTGACTCCAGGTATGAAAGCTCAGTGGCTAGTGAGGTTGATCTCACGATGGAGATCTGCCTGAGAAGCAGCCCCAGGACAGATCTGTCTGCTTGCATCCGTCCAGATGGACACACAGCCATCTTCCCACAATAATCCCACAGAATGTATGAAGACGTCAAGGAGTGTCCAATGGGATACAAGACGTTAATTACCCTGTTGTTTGGACTTCCAGCTAATTTTGAGTGTGCTGAGAACATGGTGTTTCCAGCTTCCAAGTGTATCACACTATATTTGTGATTCCTCCTGGATTTTTATAGCCAGTTAACCCCTGTGTAGTGAGAGAGACTTCCAAGGTACCATGGAGATGGTAGGATATGATCTCAAAATGGTGTCATTATGACATCATAGGAACCTATATTGGGGAAAGAGAGCATTGTGAAATTTATTGTGGAAGACCTTGAAACTCTGTTGTGAAGCTGTTTTTTTTGGGGGGGCAAAACAGAGGCTGATAAATCTGTGGTACTTAAGATATTGTTTAATAGCATCCCAGCTATAATCATATTGAAGAATATTAAGGTAAGTGGATCATTTTAGATCAGTTTTAGTGGAGGCAGAAGAGGAGGAAGAGGAAGAAGAAGAAGAAGAAGAAGAAGAAGAAGAAGAAGA